>JADBJO010000191.1:555000-572500 GCA_016801955.1 Conus betulinus | reverse complement strand
GTCCAGTTAAAACTGACCGGCAGATCCACGAAGCCATCGACGTATTGCCCCGCACCCCTCATACTCCAATGGGACAACGCAGGCTTGACACTGTCCTTCTGGGGTCAGCTGCCTGCATTGAGCGTCACTTGCCTCCTTCGAACACTTGTGTAAATCTAACCTGCCCATGACAAGGTTAAAAGCAGATGCACGTTACGTGGTCTGCACAATGACGACGGTTGACACTCCCAGTTAGAGACCATAGATAGCTCAACACATTTTCCCATCCTACTCTGTTACCTGTTACCTGTTGACCAGAGAACCGCTGCCCCCAAATCAGCTCCTCCTGGGTTTACCTGAATATTATTTCAGAATTCCCAAGATAATTATGGCACAGCCAATGTAAGAGAGGTACTCAAGGTCTGACCAGCGTGGTGGGCTAATGCATTGGTCAGGCATCTGCTAAGTCGTAGCTATGAGACACTCTTCTTAAATTCTCCGATCTTAGTCGTTAATTCATTTATCCATCAGCTTATAATCATGCGTAGTGCAGTCATGAAACTTAGCGGATGTGGTGTTGTATATATGGACTAGTCTGCATGCAGTGACACCTCCTAGAGAAAACTGAAATTCCTAAACTTTCATAATGTACACAGCCACATCCCTAAACCTGAAAATGTCAAATGCAAAGTGCTAAATGCTCACTTTTGTCAAAGTGTGCAGCTGTGTCCCGCGTAATGAGAGCGTAAGCCAGCGGAAGGCTGTTCAAACTTCTGACAGTGGTTAGCAACCAAGAGAAAACAATAACCCAAGGCATCAGATGAAATGTAACTCAACAGTCAAACTAGCTGACCTGTGACATTTACCTGTGGTGATGCAGACCAGTAAAAAGCCAGGATGGGGAGCAGGGGAGAGAAGGGAGAGTTTGTCAGGTTGACCATGCATAGAGCACTGGCAGGATCAGACTAGCAAGGGCGGGCAGGGAAGAGTGCCGGAAGAAGAAAACACAGGATGAACTGATCAGACCACAGCCACCTGAAACACCTGCAATGCTGTGTTGATGTGTGAGGCAAAAGGTGGGGGGCTTCTTGCCATCCTGACTGCACAGTGGTCTGAAAACCACAGCACACGCCTCAGGTCAGCTCCTCTGACTGTGGAGTTTTGCCTCCCTGACCTCTGCTAGACTTTTTTTTCCCCCTCCACCACCCCCGCATTTACTATTTTTTTTTTTTTTTTTCTTTCATTTTTTTTTTTCCTTCTATGCTTCTTTTTTGTTTGATTTTGTTTTCCTTTTTCTTTTTCACTTTTCTTCCTTTACTTTTTAAAAAAAAATTTATTTTTTTTTTTTTTTTTTGTAAAGGGACCTCTGCTAGACTTCTGGATCTTCCAAGATGTCACAGACCTGTGTCCACTTCTTTCATTTCCTTCTGGATCCTCTGAGATGTCACAGAACTGTGTCCACTTCTTTCTATTTCCTTCTGGATCCTCTGAAATGTCACAGATCTGTGTCTGCTTCTTTCTTTATTTCCTTCTAGATCCTCTGAAATGTCACAGATCTGTGTCCACTTCTTTCTATTTCCTTCTGGATCCTCTCAAATGTCACAGACCTGTGTCCACTTCTTTCTATTTCCCTCTGGATCCTCTGAAATGTCACACACCTGTGTCCACTTCTTTCTAGTTCCTTCTGGATATGGGACAGACCTGTGTCCACTTCTTTCTATTTCTTTCTGGATCCTCTGAGATGAGACAGACCTGTGCCAATGAGTTTCCATTTCTTCCAGAACAGCTTTGCCAAACGACCCTTTGTAAGTACAGGTGTGTGATAATAAGCAGCAATGGAACTTGTGCGTTTCCAGAGAACAGTGTTCAAAAAGTACAGGTGTGTGATAATAAGCAGCAATGGTACTTGTGCGTTTCCAGACACAGTGTTCAAAAAGTACAGGTGTGTGATAATAAGCAGCAATGGTACTCAGTGTTCCCAGCCAGCAGTGGTCAACATGGTCTTTGTAGGAACACTGCCCACAGCCTTTGATACAGAGGCTGAATGAGGTGAATGAGGTGAATGAGGTGTGAATCCAATCATGTCCACACCAGCTTTTGACAAGCAGATCTTACTCCAACGCTTTGATGTGTCTCTGGAGATGCTCCGGTGTAGATCCCCCCAGGTGATGAATAACCTGATATCAGAGCCTCTCCATGCTTCACAGAATCTGAGCTAGACTTCATGATAAAAGATGAGGCAGATGCTTCAACCAGTGGATAGGCAGTGAAGACCAGTTCCTCTTGTTGTCTTGTGGGTGTTGGGAGTTTTGATCAGGTCCATAGTTCTACATTTCACTCCTTTCTCATTCCAAAGAATATTGAAAATATCCATCAGCTGTAGAGTTTGACCTCACTGCCCAGAAACTACCAGATCAAAATCACTACCTTCAATGATCATTGAGGAAAAGACCCATACTTACGTGGTGACCATTTCTTGAGAAAATCTAGTACTGTTTCTACATCCCACGTGAGCACAGTCTGTGAAAGAGTAGGTGAGATTCTACAGATCTATGACCATTGAGACCACTGACACAGCCTTCTTAGCTACATTTAAGGAGCTTCAACCTTTACCTTCTTGGAAAAGAATCATGAGAAAAGTCAGCGACTCTGATGAAGAGGGGAATAATGGATTCTTGTCCTGTTCAGAACAGAAAAATAAACACCTCTTGACGCATATATACTGTAACTCTTTCTCATCCCTCATCTCCAAGTGGCCATGGTGATTGTGACAGTGTCTGTAGGGAATCCCTGTGCCTGCAAAGCCTGCCTGATCATCTGCAAGCCATCCACCTCATTCTGTTCAGGAGCCCATGGAATTCACCTTTTGTTGGGCTGGTCAGTACATTACATTTCTCTGGTAGTTTCAAAATGAGCTGACTGCAAGGCAGAAATTGAAACAAACTTAAAAAGAAAAGTTACGATGCCGCTGAATGAAAGAAAGAAACAAACAAAATGTCACATAATTAGTTGGTTTCGTTCATTCAGCGGCACATTGATTTTTATTTCTAAGGTAGCAGAACTTGGTGACCGTCCAGCAGGCTGGGAATCTTCACTGTCTTTCTCTATTCCTTCAGCAGGTTGGGAATCTTCACTGTCTTTCTCTATTCTTTCAGCAGGCAGGGAATCTTCACTGCCTTTTCTCTATTCCTTCAGCAGGTTGGGAATCTTCATGACCTTCTCTATTCCTTCAGCATGCAGGGAATCTTCACAGCCCTTCTCTATTCCTTCAGCAGGCAGGGAATCTTCACAGCCTTTCTCTATTCCTTCAGCAGGTGCAGGGAATCTTCACAGCCCTTCTCTATTCTTTCAGCAGGCAGGGAATCTTCATGACCCTTTCTCTATTCCTTCAGCAGGTTGGGAATCTTCACAACCTTCTCTATTCCTTCAGCAGGCTGGGAATCTTCACTGCCTTTCTCTATTCCTTCAGCAGGTTGGGAATCTTCACAACCTTTCTCTATTCCTTCAGCAGACTGGGAATCTTTACAACCTTTCTCTATTCCTTCAGAGGCAGGGAATCTTCACTGCCTTCTCTATTCCTTCAGCAGGCAGGGAATCTTCATGACCCTTCTCTATTCCTTCAGCAGGTTGGGAATCTTCACAGCCCTTCTCTATTCCTTCAGCAGGTTGGGAATCTTCACGGCCTTTCTCTATTCCTTCAGCAGGCAGGGAATCTTCACAGCCCTTCTCTATTCCTTCAGCAGGTTGGGAATCTTCACAACCTTTCTCTATTCTTCAGCAGGCAGGGAATCTTCACAGCCCTTCTCTATTCCTTCAGCAGGCAGGGAATCTTCATGACCCTTTCTCTATTCTTTCAGCAGGCAGGGAATCTTCACTGCCTTTCTCTATTCCTTCAGCAGGCTGGGAATCTTCACTGCCTTTCTCTATTCCTCCAGCAGGTTGGGAATCTTCACAACCTTCTCTATTCCTTCAGCAGGCTGGGAATCTTCACAGCCCTTCTCTATTCCTTCAGCAGGCTGGGAATCTTCACGGCCTTTCTCTATTCCTTCAGCAGGCAGGGAATCTTCACCGTTTTTCTCCATTGCTTCAGCAGACTGGGAATTTCACCGTCTTTCTCCATTGCTTCAGCAGGTTGGGAATCTTCACGGCCTTTCTCTATTCTTTCAGCAGGCAGGGAATCTTCATGGCCTTTCTCTATTCCTTCAGCAGGTTGGGAATCTTCACGGCCTTTCTCTATTCCTTCAGCAGGCTGGGAATCTTCACAGCCTTTCTCTATTTCCTTCAGCATGCTGGGAATCTCTCACGGCCTTTCTCTATTCCTTCAGCAGGCAGGGAATCTTCACGGCCTTTCTCTATTCCTTTACTTTTTGCTCTTGACTTCCTCTCCTTCTGAAAACAGATTCCCTGTCTGCCGCCATGCTGACAACAGCTAGAAGGATGGTTCGGCACAACCAAACAATGTCAGAACTACCAACCAATGCAAAGCAGTGCACAAGACGGTGACAGCCGATGAGACCATGCAAGTATCTGATGAGACTACACAAAGTAGCTGATGAGACTACACAAAGTCGCTGATGAGACTACACAAAGTAGCTGATGATGAGTTTACAAATTGGAGCTGGTGAAACTACTACAAAATGGAGCTGATGAGGAGCTGATGAGACAACACAAAGTAGCTGATGAGACTGCACAAAGTAGCTGATGAGACTATACAAAGTAGTTGATCAGACTACACAAAGTAGTGATCAGACTACACAAAGTAGCTGATCAGACAATAAAATGGAGCTGGTGAGACTGCAAAATGCAGCTAATGAGGAGCTGATGAGACTACAAAATGGAGCTGATGAGACTACTCAAAGCAGCTGATGAGACTAACAAAACAGACCTGATGAGATTACACAAAGTAGCTGATGAGACTACAAAATAGAGCTGATGAAACTACAAAATGGGAGCTGATGAGACTACACAAAGTAGCTGATGAGATTACACAAAGTAGCTGATGAGACTACACAAAACAGCTGATGAGACTACAAAATGGAGCTGATGAAACCATAAAAATAGCTGATGAGATTACATGAAGGAGCTGATATGACCACACAAAGGAGCTGATGAGACTACACACTGTAGCTGATAAAATTACACAAAGTAGATGATGAGACTATGCAAAGTAGCTGATCAGACTACACAAAGTAATTGATGACGACTATAAAATGGAGCAGATGAGGAGCTGATGAGACTACACAAAGCAGCTAATGCAACTACAAAAATGGAGCTGATGAGAGGCTGACAAGACCACACAATGCAGTTCATCAGACTACACAAAGTAGCTGACACGACAACAAAATGGAGCTGATGAGACTATAGAATGGAGCTGATGAGACTACAAAACGGAGTTAATGAGACTACACAAAGTAGCTGATGAGATAACACAGAGCAGCTAATGAGACTACACAAAAGAGCTGATAAGACTACAAAATGGGGCTGACGAACTACACAAATCTGCTGATGAGACTACACAAAAGTAGCTGATGAGACTACAAATAGGGCTGATAAGACTACAAAATGGAGCCGATGAGACTACACAATGGAGCTGATGAGACTGCAAAATGGAGCTGATGAGACCACATAAAGGAGCTGATGAGACTACACAAAGGAGCTGATGAGAACAAAGTAGCTATGAGACTACATACAGTAGCTTATGAGACTATAACATAACAGCCTCTGTGACAGCTGACCAAAAGCAAAGTGGCCACAAACACACACTGGTTTGGCAATCAACTTCAGACCAAAAACAAGAGGCCACGAACACACACTGGTTTGGCAATCCACTTGAAACAACAACATTAAATAACACATGCTGAACAGCCAAGCTTAGCGAAAACGTCCAAGTATTGAAATGAAGCGTAATCACCAACACAACAATAAATTCAACAGAAAGCAAAGATGAAAACAACATGAAAAAAGGTTAAAGTAGGGACACAAACTTCTTCCTGTGTGAATCTCGTGTGTAAATGATGAACTTTCATGTTCTGTTGCATGAATTCTGGGAGGCACAAGTTTCATTTTCTGCTCTCTGAATCCTGCTTCACCTTTCTGTGTCATGATTGCAGTGGTCACGCCCTGCACAAGCTCAGCATCCTGTCAAATTTCCCCAACTTTACAAACATTTTCCAATTTTCTTCCAACTTGCTAAGGCCTTAAAAATCCCAGCTTACCAGCTGCCAAGGAGAAGTGGTTAGCATCACAGACTCCCAGCTGTGAGGTTCTGGGTTCGGAATCAAACCAAGGCCATAAACAAGGAGAGGACATCAAAACTGAGGTCACCATAAGAGCAGGGCAGGATGGGCAAGAGAATAAGACAGTTTTTTTGTTTTTGTTTTTGTTTTTAATGCTAATCAATGAGAATGAGGATAATGCTACAGATTTCCATTCTGGTCTGAGACTGCATGACAGGGCTGTACTGTATGCTTACTTTCATAACATATCCCGCATCAATCAAGCCCAAGAGATACAGACACCTGCAATGTTGGTCAGGAAATTGCAGCAACACTCTCAGAAATGGATCCATTCAGTGGATGAAACTCGACTATGTGTTCCCAGTCTTCCCAATTGAATTTGTAGCAAACTGTCAGGCTAAAGACAGACAGCAGAGACTTCGGCAGTACAAACCATGCCCCTATTTTTACCTCTTGGCATTGGTCCACAGTGACATGCTTCTACAATGAAAAAAAATTTTTTAAAACAGTCAGTAGCATGATCTCCCATCAGCATCATCATCATCACTCTTCCAACCATCACTACCATCACCAATGTCAACCTTGCGCTGGTCACCCACCAATGGTACTGGATGTTCCAGGTGGTCTGTGGGTCATTGAGGTCCTGGCCGGTCCTCACTGGGTCCAGCAGCAGGCTGAAGTTGGCGCCGGGCTGAAACACCACCCTCAGGTCCCGGGGAGCCACGGGCGCCTCTGCTCAGCAGCAGCAGCAGACACAGCACTCACAAATCAGTCACCTGGCTTTCCCTGTCACTTTGACCTTCACCTTCACCACACAAACACACATCATGGGAACATACGCTTGCATCTGTAGAAAAATCATCTGATCTGTGTAGGAAATCTAGTCTGTGTTGATAGAAAAATCAACGTGTGTTTATGGTGTAAACTCTTGTCTGTTTATATCAAAATCAGTTCTAATTTTGTAAGGAAACCAGCCGAAGTTGTAGGAAAAAACCAGCCTGGATTTACAGGAAAACCAGCCTGTATTTACAGGAATGCCAGCCAGAATTCACAGGAAAAACCATCCTGCATTTACAGGAAAACCTACCTGTATTCACGGAAATGCCAGCTGGTATTTACAAGAATGCCAGTCTGTATTTACAGGAATGCCAGCCTGTATTTACAGGAAAGCCAGTCTGTATTTACAGGAAAACCAGTCTGTATTTACAGGAAAACCAGCCTGTGTTTACGGGAAAAACTAGCCTGTACTTACAGGAATGCCAGCCTGTATTTACAGGAATGCCAGCCTATTTTTACAGGAATGCCAGCCCATATTTACAGGACAACCAGCCTGTATTTACAGGAAAACCAGCCTGTATTTACAAGAAACCCAGTCTGTATTTACACGTAAACCAGCCTGTATTTACGGGAATGCCCAGCCCATATTTACAGGAAAACCAGCCTGTATTTACAGGATAATCAGCCTGTATTTACAAATTATTCAGCCCCTGTTCATAAGCAAACCAGCCTGTGTTTATGGGAAAACCAGCGGTTTGCAAGCGACCAGCAACAGCGCCAGCACCTGGGGTTGCTTCCCTTTGACCAGTGGTCCCTGCACCATGGGCAGTGCGACCTGCATGTACACAGGGATGCTGATCACAATGAGGTGTTCTCGTGCAGGGCAGGTTGTTGCCACAAACAGAACAACCCTGCACAGGGCTGATTCATGATGTTTCGATGAACTGTGCTCCATATACAGAGCCAGCAACACTGCCCAGAAACCAGCCTCACAAATTCTGGACATTCTGTTTTTTTTTGTTTTGTTTGTTTTTTTCCATCAGTTCCATGGTTTTTCTTCAACACAAAGTGTTTCAGACATGGACAAACCAAACTTTGTTTATGGCATATTGTATCGAAACAAAATCACTCTGGTAATAGTACGCTGCTCAGGCAGAAAAAAAAAGTTGGGTGATAGCAACACTGAGAGATAAGAAGTCACTGCAGTGGTCAGGTACACCAAGTCTATCCAAGCATGCAAAAGATGATACAGAAAAGAAATTGACAAAATACATGACTCCACCAAGCTTGTTCCAAATGCAGAAGTATCTCAAAAAAACAAAAAAAAAAAGTCATTTGAACAGTATACAGCAAAATGTACTTCTTGAATAAAGTCACTTAAACAGTATATGACAAAACTTACTTCCAGAATAAAGTCACTTAAACAGTCTATGACAAAACTTACTTCCAGAATAATGTTTTGTCCCGTCTATAGCATGCCAACTATGATGATGACAAACGGGAACAGAACTGACTGTCAACACACCATCACTATCCACACAGTCAAAGCCAGCCTCATCCCACCTGACAAGAGAGACAGTCCATTTGACAGCAGCTGCTTTTTTTCACACAACCATGGCTTGTGAGACACAGACATGCATTCACCAGCAAGACAGCCTGTTGGGATTGAGCTAGCTCTCGGTGACAACCTGTCTTCAGCACACTACCCTATGATCATGTTCCCCAGAACAAAGACATCCAATTCAAGGCAGAACCGACAGCTTACCTCCCACGTAGAAGTCGCGGTAGGTGAACAGGCCGGGGTTGAGGGAGTCATTGCAGTAGTACCGGCCCTGGAAGGCTGTGGTGACGTTCTGCAGCTCGATGATCAGGTGACACTTGGTCTTCTCCACGATCACCAGGTTCTGCAGCACCAGCGACTGGTTCTCTCCGCCCCCCACCTTCACGGGGGTCACGGTCAGGTTGGTCTCTCCCCTCTCAGGGCGCAGTAATCTGTCTCACTGTCGTTGGCATACTTGCATATCATCTGCAGGCTGTGGTTGACCTGGAAGTAGGGTTCCCGGTGTCTGGGATCCGGCTTGCTCTGCTCCTTCTCCACACTGGTGTGCCACACCCAGAACTTCACTGCAACAGCCACCACAGGAGGCGTTCTACCCACAACTTGATTGCAACAGCCACCACACTGGGTGTTCTACCCACAACTTGATTGCAACAGCCACCACACTGGGTGTTCTACCCACAACTTGATTGCAACAGCCACCACACTGGGTGTTCTACCCACAACTTGATTGCAACAGCCACCACACTGGGTGTTCTACCCACAACTTGATTGCAACAGCCACCACACTGGGTGTTCCCCCAACTTCACTGCAACAGCCACCACTGGGTGTTCTACCCACACTTGATTGCAACAGCCACCACACTGGGTGTTCTACCCACAACTTGATTGCAACAGCCACCACACTGGGTGTTCTACCCACAACTTCACTGCAACAGCCATACACTGGGTGTTCTACCCACAACTTGCAGCCACCACACTGGGTGTTCTACCAGGAACTTGATTGCAACAGCCACCACACTGGGTGTTCTACATACTCCATCTCCACAATGGTGTGCCACACCCACAATTTTACTGCGACAGCCAATACTAGGTCTTCTACATACAAAATAGAAACCATTTTCCCATCATCTGTAGCGTCGGCAGGAATGTTTGGTTATGATTGGGAGGAAGCCTTTATATGTGTGTATGTCTGGGTGAACGCTTGTTAATCCAGTGGCAATACAAGGGCATGCACGCATACACATCCGCATACAATTGCACAAAACAAAACAAAAAAAAAATCATTCTATGAAAAAAGAATTCTCATTATTCTGAGCCATAGATAACAAAAATGGAAAACATTTCAACTGTAACTTTGGAAACAGAAGGCATACATTATCACATGTATACACATCTCTCCCCATCCTGCCCCAACCCCCATTCCCTTTTCTTCTTCATCCTTTACAGACATACACTCTCCACCCAACAGTACACACACACACACACACACACACACACACACACACACACACACACACACACACACACACACACACAGCGCAGGCCAGTTCCCAGCAGGCCTCACTCACACTGCTGAGCAGGGGCAGTGGTGGTCAGGGACAGGACGTACAAGGGCAGCAGCAGAAGGAACACGGTCAGCGCCATCCCACCTCACAGTTGCGCCGCTTCTGTCTTCTTCCCAGCCACGCCATCTTGACTTCTCCTGCTTTGCTCTCTCTCTGTTGGCAGCAGTCTCGGAGAGCTTAGACACAACAAGACAGACACACTTCAATAGAAACAACCAGGTAATATACCTGTACTTCACATACACAGCAATCACATAAAGCCAGACTGGAAACAACCAATATTAATGACCCTTCTCAAATAAACCTATCACCCACACAGACTTTTTGTGATTCCTGTCAAAACAATTGACTTTAGACTATTGACCTTTTTTTTCAAACCCTGCGACCATGCTTCCAGATCTCTGATGTGTGTGTGTGTGTGTGTGTGTGTGTGTGTGTGTGTGTGTGTGTGTGTGTGTGTGTGTGTGTGTGTGAGTGCATTTTTAACTTATTTGTATCATTTATAGAAATGGACTGCATCTGATTCTTTTGCATTTCGCAGTCAAGCTTTTCCAAACTTTTTTCGTCATAAAAATTAAAAACCTTATCAAACACACACAACTAAAACAAAACTGCAGTTCAAGCGCATGTCCAGCTCTACAGAAATAAAAGACACTTCAGACTGCGCACAAAAAATATTTCCTCATAGCCCAGCATGATCACATCAAAACAGCCATGACACTTTGTGTTCAACGCCGACAGGAAGATCTTCAAATCTTTGTATACATGCACTGTATCATCAGGCTTCAAGCAACATGCTTTTGAGTGCATTGCTATAATTACAAGGTACAAAAAGAAAAAAGCTATTGATTCTACACAGAGTCACAGCACCAAATTCCAGGATAACATGTTTGAAAATCAAAGCTCTCGGCTCCCTGCTCTATGACAGTGAAGTGTGGTCTTACAACAGTGATGTGTTTATCACCATCATGAAAATGACAGAGCATACCCTGACAGAAAGTCTGAAGTCCTTCACTAAGACACACCAAACGTCTACACCAGGCTGTGAGAAAGTGTCCGCAGAGCAGTTCAGACCATCAAAACCACTGTTTTTATATACCCCCTGAATGTACGTATAAGTCAATTGTCAGAAAAGGCAATTATTGATAATAATACATTTCTCGTAACTTTTCGAAATCTTCCTCCTCAATCATAAAAAGTACAGCTCTTTCAATCTGCCACCCACACTTTTGTTGATCAAAGGTTTCCTTATCACGTCCATCTAAAACAATGGCTCACTAACCAACATCGATTTCCTTATTTCAGGTCACATGACCAAATGAGAGTGGAAACCGTTCAGGCGTTCTGTTGTGCCACCCTTATCGACTTAACTCGTTCTCTCTTGAGCATCAACTGATCACCGGCTCAACTTGATTCTCGTGTTAATGACTAGTGTTATCACAGACAAAGACAGCCCTACTCACAGACAAAGACAACATTACTGATAGACACAGCAGCAAGAGAAGGTTACAGATAGACACAGCAGAGGGGAGATACAAAGACAACGCTACTCACAGATAAAGACAATGCTATGGACAGACACAGCAGAGGGGAAAAACAAAGACAATGCTACTGATAGACACAGCAGAGGGAAGAAACGGACAAAGGCACAACACTACTCACAGGTGTGGGGAGAAAGAAAGAACACTACTCACACAGACACAGGTGTGGGGAGGGGAGAAACAAAGACAACACTACTTACAGACACAGACAGCAGAGGGGAGAAGCAAAGACAACACTACTCACAATGGCAACGCTACTCACAGACACAGACAAGACAAAGTCAACACTACTCACAGACACAGCAGAAGGGGAGAGAAACAAAGACAACACTACTCACAGACAGCAGACACAAAGCAGTGGGGACAACACTCAAGACAACACTACTCACAGACACACAGCAGTGGGGAGAAACAAAGACAACACTACTCACAGACACAGCAGCGGGGAGAAACAAAGACAACACTACTCACAGACAAAGACAACAACACTACTACTCACAAAGACAACACTATTCACAGACAAAGACACAAGTGGGGAGAACAAAGACAACACTATTCACACTAGTCACAAAGACAACACACTACTCACAGACACAGCAGTGGGGAGAAACAAAGACAACACTACTCACAAAGACAACACTACTCACAAAGACAACACTATTCACAGACAAAGACAACAACACTACTCCACTACTCACAGACAAAGACAACACTACTTACACTAGTCACAGACAAAGACAACACACACTACTCACAGACACAGCAGTGGGGAGGAATCAGCACGGGCGCTAGGCGGTTCCTGCCGCTGGCCAGACTGTCGGGTTCTGCACAAGAGCTGTTGGCGGCATCCTGAAACAGACCACAAGACGAGGGCCGTGATCACCATGGCAGCCTCTCCTCACTGACCACAGGGCACCACAGAAGAAGGAGAGCATTCACACACCCAGACCCCTCCCCAAACACGGCCCGCCCATCTCCAGGGATGAGCTTGGTCAACAGTTCACCAGCGTGATGATGCCCCAGTGACTCTAGCTGAGAAGAACTTATAACAAGAAAGAAAAATAGTTCTGTGAACCATTCTACATTGAAAAAAAAAAAAAAAAAAGATACTTGCACACCCTAGCTGAGAAGAAATTGAGACAATACATTTTGGAAAAAACAAAAAAAACAAAACAAAAAAAAAACCACTTGCACACCACCTCTTAACACAGCTGAATGGGAACAATATGAACATTCCGATTAGTAGCAACAATTAGCATGATCGTGGCCAGGTCCATGGTGATGCAACCTGTTACTAGGTATATCACAGGTCCCAGCGCATTGCTGATTTTCAGCATATTAATCTTATTCAGAATCTGAGAATCTTTTTCTTTATCTTTTCATTCTCATTTTCTAAGATGTAAAGTCTAGTAAACAAATCAGCTAAAAAATGAAAATAAACAAAAGTCTTCAAAAGCAGGGTGTACGATTGGCCGTCCTCAGACTGCACCACCAATTTACAAAACCTCTGCATGTGTATGTTTTGTGTATGAATGTGTGAAGAGAGAGAGAGAGAGAGTCACAGAGAGAGAGAGAGAGAAAGAGAAAGAGTGTCTGAGAGTGCATATGCGTGTGTGTATGTATGTGTGTGTGTATGTGTGTGTGTGTGTGTGTGTGTGTGTGTGTGTGTGTGTGTGTGTAGCATGTGAACATGTGCATGTGTACATAAGCATGCATATATGCATGTGAATGTATGTGTGTGTGTGGTACATGCAAAAGCTGCATGCACCTGGAAATGTGGGCGGAAGCAGCATATATACATACAGGTAGAGACTATTTTTCTTCATCTTCATCCAATAGAGGGCCACAGTCTACTTGGTGATTACTTCATAGGTTGCGCATGAAGAAAGCCATGAATAGGAAAGAAAAAGATCCAGGACAAGTGAGGACTGAATTTTTTTTCTCTCTCTCTCTGGAGAGAATGTCAGTTCAGATAGAAATAGTTTAACGGATGGGGAAGGGCAATGTACACAAGACTACCATGCTAAGATGCATGTTAAAACAAACTGATTTTGTATAATACAAAACACTTCACACCATTCACAATGTTTATAAAGCATGCATTAACAAATGACAACACTGTGTAGTGATGAACTGATGATGCAAGTACAGGCAAGCCTAGTAGAAATGTGTCTCAACTGAGAAGTGTTCACTTATGATAAGGAAAACAAGTAGATGAACTCCGTCAGTATCAAGGCTTGTCACTGTTTTATGAACATTGTGCTGTGCGTGCCAGTGACAGACCATTACTAGGACCTCATGTCAGAGGAGACAGTAAAGCTTTAGCTTCTGTTACAGTTCAGCTGTAGATGGTTACAACAGCACTGACTACCTGCATTTCTGTCAGACACAGTGAGACTGGAGTGACTGGCTCAGAGACAGCGGGTATTTAATTCTATTGAAGGGTTTGGTAAGAATCTTGATAAAAAACCCAAGCCAGTGTCTGGACTGGCCCAGCAAGGTGCAGTATATGGCCACAGAAGTGCAAAGTGCTGATGATTAAGTAGATATAAACAAACACTCCACGGTTTAGCATAACAAAAATTATTTCTTAACTGCCAGTATTCTTTTTCACAAATGAAACTTTCTTTGAGGATGTACTGAAGATTTCATATAGAAATAAAAGAACACAAATTGTTGACATGTCCGTTTTGGACCATCTTCAGGATTGATGACACCAAACAAAAGACAAATAATGATGTGTGTGTATATATATATATATATATATATATATATAAAATAATGATTAAAAGTAAATCTTAAAAACTGGGATTACAAAATTGTTACGAGGTGCTTCCTCTTTTCAGATCCCGTGCCAATCCCCTGCTATTGACCATTATTGAATCATTGTTTTAGCTGCTCCCAAATGGTTGAGCACTTTTTCTAAAAAAAAAAAAAAGCAGAAGATATACTACTATATATATATATATATATATATATATATATATATTGCCCATTTATTTCATCTTCAATTTTTTTTTCCCCCTCTCAATTTCTAATCTTTGCCAAGTCATTACTATAATGATGGAAGAATTGTTAACCTGTTGTTTTCCCCCACTACTTAATGTTCAGCATTATATATATATATATATATATATATATATATATATATATATATATATATATATATATATATATGTGAGTGCATGAATACATGTTTAATGGTGTGTGTGTGTGTGTGTGTGTGTGTGTGTGTGTGTGTGTGTGTGCCTGTGCCTCTATGTGTGTGTGTGTGTGTGTGTGTGTGTGTGTGTGTGTGTGTGTGTGTGTGTGTGTGTGTGTGACTATGAGATATGGAGATAGAAAAAAAGAGATAGACAGAGGGAGAATTCAGAGAAAAAGTCAGAGGATTAGAAAGGGAGAGAGGAGGAGTCTTATGCTTAGAAAGAGGCACTTGAGGGAGTGTATGGGGGTAGAACATCTTATGAAAATAGGCTCATGTGGATTGTTACGTGCATTTGTCTATATGTTACTGTATGCATACTTGGATGGTGGCAGTGGTATTGTGGGTGTGTTTAACTTCATGACTATGTAGATGGAGTGTAGATACAAAGATGGTAGGATGATTTACAAAAGGCTGGCAGAATTCATGATGATGTCCATTCTGTGTGGCATACCCAGTGAAGACCTACATTCACTGATCGATTCTAGAAAGCAACAACTCTTTCTTTACAGCAAGAAACGAGCCAATGGTGTGTGTGTGGGGGGTGTGTGGGTGTGGGTGTGGTGTGGGTGTGGGAGGGAGGGGGGAAGGGGGAGGGGGAAGGGAGAAAAACAAAGAGGGACCTGCCTATCTACAGAGAATGAACATGGATGGATTTTGGATCCCACATCACTCGGGGGTGAGCAACATCCTACATCAAGCTGCTTAACCTGGTAACGCTGATTCCTTGTTCGCCAAGCTGTCTCTAGTTCTAACTCATGCACCAAATGTCAGCACCGTTGTGTTGTATGGGAAGTGGGCTCTCCTGGTTCTGACAGAAAGATGGAACCCCATCCCTTCAAAAAGGTGAGAAAGCGATCACCTGGCTGGATCAAGTCTGAAAGTTTGTCTTGTCTAAGACTTCCTCCTCTGCTCGACCAGAATTGCATACAAACAATGTACTTCTTCTTCTTCTTCTTTCCTTTGATGCCCACGATCTTTGTGGATTATCATTCTGGCACATAATGGACGGGGGGGGGGGGGGGGGGGGGGGGGGGGGGGGGGGGGGGGGGGGGGGGGGGGGGTAGACAGTCCATTTGTATGCTCTGGTGATAAACTGAAACTTGGGTGAAGAACTTCGTAGGATTTCATTTGAAATCACCAGATTTACTTGAAGAGTTATTTCAGAATCCTGGTTCAGTGCAAGTGAGTCGGTGAGTGTTTACCTACAAGATCCCATAAACATGCCGGATGAGTAATTTCATTGTCGAAACATCGTGACAATTCTGTCGATGACCTCAATCTACTTTCGGTTCAAAGTTTTGTTCTCATAGACTTTACTCACCTTCACGGTAAAGTCAAGCCGTCGACACGTCTCATCAGTCACAAATTCCTTCACTTTATCGACTAACTCGTCAAAATCACAACAAAACGGGTTCAAACTGCAATATTGGCAAGCGTGTGGCGAAACGTCTGTCCATTGTCAAAACGGGAAATCTATTCCAAGAAGCACTGAATCAGAACCGGACGTAGAGATGACTGTGACCGTTGAATATTTTATTTCATACGAAAGAAACATGTTGCTATTTGTTTTGGTACAAGAAATAAGAAACAACAACAACAATAAAACAGTACGTACACATTAGATTTATACTCTACATAAGCTGCAAACCTAAAAGGGAATCCCGACGGCAGATATCTGCGAGTTATCTCCCTTTTTCTTTAACGGTCGGTCGGTATCTTCCCCTTGCAGATTAACTGACGTGATGTGGCTACATATGAAAAGTATTGCTTGGAGCAGCCAAGCAAAGTAACAGAACCGTGACAATGGAAAGCATCAGCTCGTGAGAACGCTGTGCATCGGAACATTTCAAAGTCTTCACAGGGATTAATGAAAATGGATTACAACAAATGATCGGTTGGGTGAGAGAGAGAGAGAGAGAGAGAGAGAGAGAGAGAGAGAGAGAGAGAGAGATGATCATGATCATGATCTTTATTTTCAAGGGTAACAGATAAGCAAATATAAGCTTTTTTTACATCCGACCCTTGCCCCGCCGAGGGACTAAGAGTGACTAGCAACTAACTAAGCATGACTAGCTACTAAACACTAAACCATACAAACATAATTGCCTTGTTTTCCCCCCACTATTAGATTGTTCGTCTTCGTATTTGTCTGACTTCATTCAAGTTTAATAGGCTGTGCCAGTCTTGAATAAAAGTTACTCTGTGTTAGGTTTTTTTATGGGATCAAAAAGTTACCCCACTTGTTTACTGTTTATTGTTTACTGTTCACTGCCTCATTCCATTTCCAGTTTCATTTAAAAAATACATTAAAACATGGATGAGATTTTTCCTCCTTCAATATTGACGAATACATGAGCTTAGAGAAAAAGGGACATTGAAACAGCAATCAAGATTAAATGAACTGATTACTAAAAAAAAAAAAAAAAAAAAGGTGAAAAAAAAAAATCATCACACACACACACACACACACACACACACACACACACACACACACACAGAGGCACATAGAAAAACTGGCCCTCCTATTAGTTATCAAAGGAGAGAGAGAGAGAGAGAGAGAGAGAGAGAGAGAGAGAGAGAGAGAGAGAGAGAGAGAGAGAGAGAGATTACTAAACAAAGAATAAGGGAAAAAAGAT
>JADBJO010000191.1:537500-545000 GCA_016801955.1 Conus betulinus | reverse complement strand
TCTCCTCTCCCTATCCTCTCTCTCTCCCTCTCCTCTCTCTAATCTCCCCTCCCTCCCCTACCCCTCTCTCTCTCTCTTCTCTCTCTTCTCCCCTCTCTCCCTCCTCTCTCATCCTCCTCGCTCTCTCTCCGCTCCTCGCTCTCTCTCCCTCTCCCCCGCGCTCTCCCCTCCTCCCTAACCTCCTGTCTCCTTCCTCCTCCCTTTGGGTCTCTCTCCTCCCTTCCCTCCTCCGGTCTCTCTCTTTCCCTCTCCTCTCCTCCCTCTTCCTCTCCACTCTCGCCTCCCTCTCTCCGCCTCCCTCACTGCTCTCTCCTCTCCTCGCTCTCTCTCCCTCTCTCTCTCCTCCTTCCTTCCTCCTCTCTTCTCTCCTTCTTTCGCACTCTCCCTGCTCTCCTCTCCCTCCTCCCCCCTCGCTCCTCCCCTCCCCCTCCCCTCTCTCTCTCTCGAATCCTCACTCACTCCTCTCATCTCCCCATCTCCCGTCTCCCATCTTCCCCTCTTCCTCTCCTCTCACCTCCTCTCCCTCTTCCTCTGCTTCCTCCTCTCTCCCCCTCCTCTTCTCCTCTCTCCTCCCTCTAACTCCCTCTCATCCTCTCTCTCTCACTCCGCTCGTCTCGCTCTCCTCCCCTCCCTCTCCCGCCTCCTGTGTCACGTCTGGTCTCTCCCCCCTCCTCCTCTCCCTCCTCCTGCCTCCCTACTCTCCAAAGTCTCTCTCTGCGGTCACTCTCCTCCCCACTCCTGTCTCTCCTCCTTCCCTACTCCTCTCCTCCTCTCCCTCTCTCGCCTCCCCGCTCCTACCTCCTCTCAATCTCCTTCCTCCAATCTCCTCCTCTCTCCTCTCTCTCTCTCCTCGCCTATCGTCTCCTCTCTCTTCCTCCTCCTCCGGGCTCTCTCCCTCTAGCCTCCCCCTCCCCTCCCCTTCCTCGCTCCCATCTCTCCACCTCTCCCCTCCCTCCCCTCCCCCCCTCTCCCTCTCTCTCTCTCTCTCCTCTCTCCTCCTCTCTCCTCTCCTCTCTCTCCCCCCTCCTCCTCTCCTTTCTCCTCTCCTCTTTAAGATCCCTCATATTCTCCGCTCCTTCTTCTCTTCTCGTCCCCCTCTCCATCTCCCCCTGCCCTTCCCCGTCCCTCGCTCTTCCGCTCTTCTCTCTCTCTCCTTCCCTCTCTCGCCCTAAACTCTCTCTCCTCTCTCTCTCACTCTCTCTCCCTCCTCTCTCCCTCCCGCTCTCTTCCCTCTCTCTAATCTCTCTCTCCTCTTCTCTCCTCCCCTCCTCCTCTCTCTCTCTCTCCTCTCCTCCTCTCCCTCTCTACCTCCTCCCCTCTCCTCCTCCTCTCTCCTCTCTCACTCTCCCTCCGTCCTCTCTCCTCCTCTCTCTCTCCCTTATCCACACATATACATCAACCACCGCCCCACCCGCCGTGACTTTTCGCTGATGTGGCGCTTGTGTTTTCTTTTCGACGGACGGACCTGGGGTTATGTCTTTGCTTGCGCGCGTTACAGAGCCGGAATGTATTGTTCTTTCGGGTTAGCATCTACAGTCTGAACATCGAAGGTCTGTACCTGGCTCGCGACCTCGCCTAAACTAACATGCTGTATACACGTCTGTCTGTCTGTCTGTCTGTCTATCTCACTGTCAGTTTGCCTGCATCACCCGTTAGGCTCTAAAGAAAGTGAAAGGAGATACGCATTAAGGCACGCACTTACACACACACACACACACACACACACACACACACACACACACACACACACACACACACACACATATTAGCGTGCGCAGAGAGAGAGAGAGAGAGAGAGAGAGAGAGAGAGGAGAGAGAGAGAGAGAGAGAAGAAGAGAAGAAGAAGAAGAAGAAAAGAAGAAGAAGAAGGAGGAGAGAAGGAGTGGAGGAGGAGGAGGGAGGAAGAGGAGGAGGAGGAGGGAGGAGGAGGAGAAGAGGAAGAAGAAGAAGAAGAGAAGAAAGAAGAAGAAAGAAGAAGAAGAAGAAAAAAGAAAACGAAAAAAACGAAGAAGAAAAAGACGAAGAAGAACAAGAATAAGAACATGAGAAAACCAAGGAAATGGAATCGAAGCTTTTTGTGCATGAGCGTAAATCAATATTGTCAGTCACGATAAAAAAAGAAAAATTTAAAAAAAAAAAAAAAAAAGAGAGAAAGCGCGTGCCTCAGCAATATTGATTAGCTATTCACCCGGACCAAGTCATGTGGCGGGGAGGACGGAACGGCGCACCGAACAAAGCCAGGTGTAACCAGCTGTTGCATAGCTGCAGAAACTGGCTTGATGTGTGTGGGTCTATCTTCATCTCACACAGCTCTTACACGGCGTCATGTACATAGACGCACAGGTTACACAGACACGTACACACACACGTACACACACACGTACACACACATACACGCACACACGCGCGCGCGCGCGCACACACACACACACACACACACACGCACACACACACACACACACACGCACACACACACACACACACACACCACACACACACACACCACACACACACACACACACACACACACACACACACACACACACACACACACACACACACACACACACACACACACACACACACACACACACACACACACACACACACACACACACCTGTAACTGAACACAGCGTGGCACACACACACACACACACACACTTAATTACACACCTGCAGGGACGATCATCAATAAACTGAGCGTGGCACCTTACCCCCTCCACCCCCCCATCACCCCCCCCCCCCCCTCCTCTCCTCACCCGCTCTCCGTGGCCGCACAGCGGTAAGCCATACTGCTGGCATCAGTCACGCGTCGTGGGTTCCAGTCTGGCCGGCAGACCCATCAATTTTGTATTTGGCGCTGCCTACTATCTGAGTGCAGATGAGCTTCGTGGTGTGACTACCCCCCGTCCCTTCCCTCCTTCCCCACCCTTCACTTCCAACTCACCTTTGCCCTCCGCCACTCCCCCCTCCCTCCCTCCCCTACCTCTCCCTGCCCTTCGCCTGATTGGACTGGTATCCCAGTCTGTCTCTCCCTCCCACCCCCCACTTCCACTCCTCGCTGTTTCATTCCCCCTCTCTTTCTGTCTCGGTCTCTCTCTCCCTCTCGCTCTGTCTGTCTGTCTGTCTGTCTGTCTCTCTCTCCTCTCTCTCTCTCTCTCTCTCTCTCTCTCTCTCTCGGTCTCTCACTTAACTCACGCTGTCTGTCGGTCTGTCTGTCTCTCTGTCAATTGTTGTCGCTCACCACAAGTAGAAATTGTGTGTGTGTGTGTGTGTGTGTGTGTGTGTGTGTGTGTGCGTGGCGGTGTTGTGTGTGTGTGTGTGTGTGTGTGTGTGTGTGTGTGTGTGTGTGTGTGTGTGTGTGTGTGTGTTGAGGGGGAAGGAGGGGGGGGGGGTATTAACCCACAAGCCGAAGACCCACCATTCGCCCACACCGTGTGTGACAATCGTGTTCAATCTTTGCGGACACTCTGTGCCATGTTCGGGTGGACTCGCCCAACACTCAGACATGCTGATGAAGCTCACGTCACCGCTGATCCGCAACGATGCCGGGTGAAAACTGAAGGGAGAAGGGGGCTAGAGGAGACGAGCGGGGAGGGGGGGGGAGGAGGAGAGGAGGCGCAGGTGGTTTGTGGCAGGCGGGGGTGGGGGGGGGGGGGAGGGTTGGGAGGGGGGGTTGGGGGAAGGGAGGGAGGGGGCTGTAACGAGAGTGTTCCTGTCTCACAGCAGGGTAGCTTGTTGTCAACAACGCTCGTCTCCGCTCCCAACTCACCGAGTCCTCTGTATGTGTCTGTCCCAAACTAACCAAGTCCTCTGTCTGTCTGTTCAAACTAACCAGGTCCTTTGTCTGTCTGTTCCAAACTAACCAAGTCCTCTGTCTGTTCCAAACTAACCAAGTCCTCTGTCTGTCTGTTCCAAAACTAACCAAGTCCTCTGTCTGTGTCTGTCCCAAAACTACCAAGTCCTCTGTCTGTTCCAAACTAACCAAGTCCTCTGTGTCTGTTCCACACTAACCAAGTCCTCTGGCTCTGTCTGTTCCAAACTAACCATGTCCTCTGTGTCTGTTCCACACTAACCAAGTCCTCTGGCTGTGTCTGTTCCAAACTAACCATGTCCTCTGTGTCTGTTCCACACTAACCAAGTCCTCTGGCTGTGTCTGTTCCAAACTAACCAAATCCTCCTCTGTCCCTGTCCTCCACACTAACCAAGTCCTAACCAAGTCCTCTGTCTGTTCCAAACTAACCAAGTCCTCTGTCTGTCCCAAACTAACCAAGTCCTCTGTCTGTTCCAAACTAACCCAAGTCCTCTGTTTGTTCCAAACCAACCAAATCCTCTGTCTGTGTCTGTCCCAAACTAACCAAAGTCCTCTGTGTCTGCCCGAAACTGATTAAGTACTCTGTGTCTGTCCTAAACTAACCAAGCCATCTGTCTGTCTGTCCCAAAGTTAACCAAGTCCACTGTCTCTCTCCTAAAAACTAACCAAGTCATCCATCTCTGTCCCAATCTAACCAAGTTCTTTGTCTCTGTCCTAAACTAACCAAGTCATTCATTTCTGTCACAAATTAACCAAGTCTTCTATCTCTGTCCTAAACTAACCAAGTCATCCATCTCTGTCCCAATCTAACCAAGTTCTTTGTCTCCGTCGAAAAGAAGCCGAGTCCTCCATCTATGTCCGAAACTAGCCGAGTCCAATGTCTCTCACTATCATGTGCTGACAAAGTCCTCTGTATCTTTCCCAAACAAAGTCTTCTTTCTTTTGTCAAAAACTATCCAGTTTCTCTCTGTCTGAGCCAAACTAAGCAAGTCCTTTGTCTCTGTCCAAAACTAAGCAAGTCCTTTAATTTATTGTCTCTGTCCAAAAACTAACCAAGTCCTTTGTCTCTGTTGAAAACTAAGTCCTTTGTCTCTGTCCAAAACAAGCCAAGTCCTTTGTCTCTGTTGAAAACTAACCAAGTCTTTTGTCTCTGTCCAAAATAAACCAAGTCCGCTGTCTCTGTCCAAAACTGACGAGGTCCGCTGTCTCTGCCTACACAAACCAACTACTCTCTCTTCCAGACCAATCAAGTCCACCGTATGTCTCGAACTAACCAAACCATCAGTCTGTGTCCAACCTTAGGCCTCTGTCTGAATTCAAAATAAAATGAAACCCGTGTCTGTGTTCCAAAGAAACTAAGTTCTCTGTCTCTAGTCCAAACTAAACCAGTTTATATGCCCGTGGCTGTTTCAAACGAAAATTGCCAGCCCTGTATCCGTCTCCCATTTCAAGCTCGACCATGTTCTCTGGCCGTCTTTGCTTCAAACCGGCCAAGTTCTCTAAACACTTACGAGTTCTGCGTTTCGTTTCTACCCCGAAGGTTACGCGAGTGGAGACCCTAAGATCAGTTAGTCGGCATCCCAGTTTGACTGGCAGGTGTATGGGAACTTACAACGTCAAAAGATCACAAGGATGTTATGACAGTGACAGTGTAATGATGGCGTCAGTTCAGTCATTTGTCAAGTGAAAATGAGTACTGTCACTTGTTTTGACGCTGTTGAGAAGTCAGGTAACTGGTGAAAAGAAGGGGAAACTACCGTGTGACGCTATCGAGCCGCCATTGACGTTCCAGCACAGAAATCATCATCGCCCTTTTTTTGGTGGGTCATGACGTTTTGCTTTCACGCCATAGTGACCTAGCTGTCTGTTGTCTGTTTTCAGCTGTCACACTGACCTAGCCGTCTGTTGTCTGTTTTCATCAGTGACACTGACCTAGCTGTCTGTTGTCTGTTTCGATGACTCACAGTGACCTTGCTGTCTGTCGTTTCTTTTCATCAGACCTTGCAATCTGCAGTCAGAAGTCCTACTGACCCGTTTCAGCGGTAACCAGTCTGACCGCCTCGTCAGCCGAAAAAACCTACAGCACGACGTGAGCACATCGGTCATAATTGCTGTGTTCACGTGACAACAATAATTGTTGCTGTTTTTATGCAAGGTAATTTTTGCCTCCCCCCCACCCCCCCCCCCCCCCCCCCCCCCCCCCCCCCCCCCCCCCCCCCCCCCCCCCCCCCCCCCCCCCCCCCCCTCCTAAAGACAGGTTGTTATGACTTTCCACGGCTAGAATGATCTCCATTAGGAAACCTCACCCGGGTCATGTGATGCCTTCCGCGAATGACGTCACACTGGCACCGGAAGCCTTAATGACCTCGGCAGCCTGTGAGGATACAATCGGACCAGAAACATCATCAGTTACCTCCCTTACCTACAGCGTCACATCCGCATCAAAGGACCACTGTGGCCTCGGTGACAAAGTTATGTTCGCTTCAAAGACAGCATCGGGCTCGCTAATACAGCAAACACATCAAACGTCTCGGAAAGAAAGCCACACCCTTGCCCAGGACATCAACGGTCTTGGTATGCAGTGACGTCACGTGTGTCCCCCAACACATGCACGATGGGGGTCACCGGTGAGGTCACAGTCAGCCGCTCCAACGCATTGAGATGACCCCGCTCAATGACAAAGCCACACCCGTACCGAACACTTTCTCCAGCCCACAGTCTCCGTGTCCCACGGACAGAATCATCAGCCGGGTGCCTCAAGGCTCTGTGAAAACACACAGACACACGACCTCAGTGTCGGCAGGCCACAGCCGAGTCCCTTCCACGACACAGGGGCGCAGGTGGGGAGCAAGTCTCTCTCTCTCTCTCTCTCTCTCTCTCTCTCTCTCTCTCTCTCCCAGCCAGTAAGGCCTGCACCTACCAGGCCGCCAGTGGGTCACAGCGCCGGAGAACTGACAGTGTGTGTACCACGCAGAAGAAAACAAACTCACCACGTCCTACGTACCACCCCAATTGACTGAGCTCAACTGTTGGTGGTGAAACGCTAAGTCTCCCTTTTCCCCTTTCTACCCCTCTATCCCCCCCCCCCCCCCCCCCTCTCTCTCTCTCTCTCTCTGCCCCCCCCCCCCCCCCCCCCCCCCCACACACACACACACACACCCCAAGCCAAGTCATACACGAAGACACGGTCCAGCAGCCCGTGACTCGAGTTGTTAAGGAGGGAGTTGGCAGTGACAGCGACAGGCGGGCAGACACAGGCCCAAGGGGAGGTCAGCCCAGCGGAGGTAAGCTCAGCTCCTGAAAGAGCCGGTCTTCCTGGAACTGTCCGGCGCCTTTGGTTCGTGGAAACGTCACCGGACACCGCTGGATTGGCCGTCACAGGGTAGGGGCGGGGGTGGGGATGGTGGTGGTGGTGGTGGTGGGAAGGGGTACTACACCAGCACAGGCGCTTGATGCCCAGTACCGCCCCCAACAGTGACCTCAGTGAGATTTGACACTTCTCCCTGCGTGGGAACTGCGCAGGTACCATTGGTGAGGGAAACCATAGACAGCGACCCGGCCACCACGCTATTGAGGAAAAAACGAGTTACACTGCAATTACATTATTGAGAACACCAGTTATATTGTAACTATGTTGTTGAGGGAACGAGGTACGCTGCAATTATGCGATTGAGAGCACTACTTA
>JADBJO010000191.1:507500-530000 GCA_016801955.1 Conus betulinus | reverse complement strand
CTGTTAAATCCTATGCATTGCATTCCTACCTATCTGTCAATGGCTGTTAATAAACATTTGAGACATGCTGTGACAAAGTTTAGATTGGGTATCTCAGATATTTATGCACATTCTCGACGTATAGAGTTGTAAGTAATCGTATGATTGTTTGTCCATTGTGTCGATCACAGGAAAATGAAGTTCATTTTGTTCTTTCATGTCCAGAATTAAGTGATCTAAGACAACAGTATATCCCTCCTAAATATTTTGGACATCCATCCTTGTTTAAATTAATCTTGCTAATGGCATCGACATGTGATAAAACAGTGAAACAGTTTGCTGTTTATTTGTACAGAGGTTTTAAACAGCGAAACTCTCTATGTTACCTTAAAGCTGTACATCTGCTAGAAATGTGTCGCGTAACGTTGTTCTGTGTACATCCCCCTTTAGCTAAGGGGCTACGGTCTTTACAAGTAACGGACGGACTCTCTCTCTCTCTCTCTCTCTCTCTCTCTCTCTCTCTCTCTCTCTCTCTCTGTCTCTGTGTGTGTGTGTGTGTGTGTGTGTGTGTGTGTGTGTGTGTGTGTGTGTGTGTGTGTGGCTGGCCTGTCCACAAATGCCCAATTGTGATACTGTCAGTGCGGGACTGTTTATTATTGTTAAGGCTTGCAGCGGTGAAGGGCAGTAGGGTGGGGTGAGGGTGGGATGTATTATCATCATCATCATCATCATCATCATCATCATAATTTACCATATTTTTTCGCACACAGAAGTTGTCCCATGTCCTGGCATGCTTGTGACCTCTGAGTTAGGAAAGGAGTTGGGAAGGGGTGGCATGCGCGCGCACGCGCGCGCGCGCGCGCGCGCGCGCGCGCGTGTGTGTGTGTGTGTGTGTGTGTGTGTGTGTGTGTGTGTGTGTGTGTGTGTGTGAAACAACACAGAGTACACAGAACAAAGAAGGAGACATCCCCCAAAAGTATGTTCCATGCTTGCCCATATACTCTGTACACGACACATTTACGCAGTGACAACAACTGGAGAACTGAACAAACATGAATTAACATGTATTTAAGACTGGCACAGCCTTTTTCGATCTTGACTATAGTCCAGCAAACACACAGACGAACAGTAACACATACAGATAACTTCCATGTGATCTAGAGTTAGGGCACCCCCTCTACTTTCAACACATACACCTAAAATTCTTCTTTCCGTCCAAATTTGTTACGTCAAACACAAAAAATATTCTCTGTCAAACGGGGTTTAAATAAGGTGTTCCTAAACTGCATGATTGAATGAATGTCTGTTTGTCAGTACTGAACCACGATGCACACACACACACACACACACACACACACACACACACACACACACACACACACACACACATGGGCCCGTGGCTCCCCCCCCCCCCCCCCCCCCCTTCCACTCCATCCCTCCACACACGTTCACACACACACGCAAACACACACATACAATTACAGCAGTGTCGCAGACAATGTTAGGCAGGTGCACAAGATCTGACCAGCGTGTTGGGTTAACGCGCAGGTCCGACATCTGCTAAGTCGTAGCCGCAAGACCCTCGTCTGGAATCTATCCTAGTTATCAGTTCATTCACCCATCGTCTGTAAATCCTTCGCACTGAGATCTCCAAACTCAGCAGATGTGGAGCAGCATATATGGACTAGTCCGCACGCAGTGGCACCTCCTTGATGAAACTGAAACTGGGGCAGACCGTGACATTTGTTTTCAAAAAAAAAAAAAAAAAAAAAAAAGAAAAAAAGAGAAAAAAAAAAAGAAAAAGCTGCAGCGTTTATCTTACAATTACACTAGCGTCGCAAAACGTAAGAAACATCCGTTCTGACGCAGGGATGAGGGGGAGGCGGAAAAAGGGGAAGAAGGGGGGTGGGCTACTCTGGTGTTTAGTATTAAAGATGATAAAGGTCCGTTGAAATCGAAAATTGCCAAAATACGCATTCACATATATCCCTGAGTTTAGCAGCAAGGAGCAGAACACAATGAAACATAAAATGCAGAGACCCTCACGTAACGCACAAAACGGAAAATACAGAGTGACGCTTATTTAACACACAAACCAAAACAAAAACAGGAAAGAAAATTTTCAAAGCGATTCCAGAGTATTTTTTTTTGAATGTCTATTTTAATGAGTTGTGTGTGTGTGTGTGTGTGTGTGTGTGTGTGTGTGTGTGTGATGATGATGATGATGATGATGATAATGATGATGATGATTTTTGTTTGTTTTGTTTTGTTTTGTTATAACATTAATGCACGGAGCTGCCTTCAAGGAAGCGACAGCCCAGATAAGCCTACGGCCTTTCGCAGTCGGCTGCGCTAGAGGAAACATGAACTGAATTATCTGATTCGGACTGTGCATGAAGAAATGTTATTTCGCACTATGTTCTGTGTGCTTTTGCATACTTTGCATGACGCTTTAACGTTGCCGTCTGTTCAGTATTAGGCTACTGAGTAAAGGCTTCCTGAAATAGGAAATGACCCAACACGTGCGGCGGCAATAACATCTCTCCAGTTTCATTTGTCTTGACAAACAACATCTCTCCAGTTTCATTCAGCCTTGACAAACAATATCTCTCCAGTTTCATTCAGCCTTGACAAACAATATCTCCCCAGTTCATTCAGTCTTGACAAACAACATGTTTCCGGTTATCATTCAGTCTTGACAAACAATATCCCTCCAGTCTCATTCAGTCTTGACAAACAACATGTTTCCAGTTTCATTCAGTCTTGACAAACAACAAGACTTACTGTCAAAATGTCGTCTGCTTCCGCATCCCACGTTGGGTCGACGACAAATGCGGGCGCGATTTTGTGTGGAACAGGCGGTTGTGCTCCGATTACGAATGAACGCAGAGTGGGAATTTCCGCTTGGGGTCTGTTTCTCAGAAACTGATGAAAGCTCTTGCTGAGGTGTAGTAGTTGCACTTGATGCTGATAATGCATACATATCACGGTGCTTATGCAACATAGCAAAGTTCATCACACACACACACACACACACACACACACACACACACACACACGCACACGCACGCACGCACACGTACGTACGCACGCACGCTCACACCCACACACGCATGCGTGCGAGCATGTACGCACACACACACGCACACACACACACACACACACACACACACACACACACACACACACACACACACACACACACACGCGCGCGCGCGCGCACACACACACATACAAACACACACACACACACACACACACACACACACACACACACACACACACACACACACACACACACACACACACACACAGCGCGAGGCGCATACATCCCCATCTCCCCCAAACACAAACACGTACGCGCATAGATAATTTTGTGCACGCTTGTGTGTGTGTGTGTGTGTGTGTGTGTGTGTGTGTGTGTGTGTGTGTGTGTGTGTGTGTGTGTGTGAGTGAGTGATAGAATAAGTCTCTCTCTCTCTCTCTCTCTCTCTCTCTCTCTCTCTCTCTCTCTCTCTCTCTCTCTCTCGGTATCTGTCTGTCTGTCTGTCTGTGGGAGGTCGTGGGTTCGAATCCCATCAGAGTCATGTGGGTTTTTCTGCCCCGACCGGCTCCTACCCAGAGTTGAGTTTGCTGCGGACTCAGTTGGGAAGACTGGGACCACACAGTCGAGTTTCATCCACTAATGGATGCGTTTCTGAGAGTGTTGCTCAAATTTCCTGACCAACACTGCAGGTGCCTGTATCTCTCGGGCCTGGTTGACGCCGGGGATATATTATGAAAGGAAGCGTAGAGTACAGCCCTGTCATGTAGTCTCAGACCGAAATGGAAATCCGTAGCATCATCTTAATCATCATCTCATTCTCATCGATCAGCATTAAAAAAAAAAAATGTTTCAGGTTCTGTGGCCTTCATGCCCTGCTCTCATGGTGACCTCAATTTCGATGTCCTCTCCACGTCTGTGGCCTTGGTTTTGGTTCCGTCGGGGTCACCGGTATCGGCGGGTCCATGGGGGCTGTCGTTGGACGGACGTGGTGGGCGCCCTCACGGGGTGTCGGAATGAGCGGCGTGGGTGCACTGCCTCTGAAGTCGCGCAGAGGTTGGGACAGCAACAAAAAAAAAAAAAAAAAAAAAAAAAAAATCTGAATTCAGTGAGGCATCACATATGTTTCAAATTTCGACAGATACGAAGCCATGTTCTGTCAATACCCCTTTTACGAGATTGAACAGCTCTTCTGGTTCGACGAAATTCCTTCTTCCCTACCCACGCATTGACCATGCCTAAAATATCAGCATCGTATGTCTGGAACTCACTTCCATCGAGTCTACAAAATACAAATACGTTAAATTTCTTTAAAGAAACGTTCACATAAACATTTTGTGTCTGAATAACGTGTTTACTTATTTCAAATCATTAACGTCCATATGCAAGGTCTTTTGTAAACCATACGTTGAATACACCGTCTGAACGCAAAACCTACTCCATTAACCGCTCATCCCCACTCCCACTCTCTATCCCCTTTCCCCTTCCCCTTCCCCTCTCTCTCTCTCTCTCTCTCTCTCTCTCTCTCTCTCTCTCTCTCTCTCTCTCCTCTCCCCCCCCTCTCTCTCTCTCTCTCTCTGTTTTTCTTTGTGTTCCTTTTTGTTCTTTCTGTTTTCTTTTTTTTTTTATCATCATTACGTTTATGAATAGTCTGCCTGTGAGCGTATAATTACATCAGAGTGTTGTTATGCTGAATTGTGAGTATGGATGATATATGTTGAAATAACATACGCATGACAAGGAAATGTAAGACTAGGTTTCGGCCTAAAATCTTCATCCGTGGGTATCAAAGATCTCTCTCTCTCTCTCCTCGTCTCTCTCTCTCTCTCTCTCTCTCTCTCTCTCTTCTCTCTCTCCCTGTCTCTCCCAGTCTCTCTCTCTCCTTCCCTCTCTTTCTCCCTACTTCTCTCTCTCTCTCCCTCTCTCTTCCCATCCCTCTCTCCCTCCCTCTTCCCCCCGCCCCTTGTGATTAGAAGGGGGAAGGGTGGTGTGGATGTTGGGAGTGACAGTATTGGCTGTTCCTATCTGTGGGTCCTCACTGTGTCATGACCTAATCTCAACGACACACTTCCTACTGGCAGCCAATGAACGTTTGTTTTGCACTCGTCACTTGGGTCTAAAAATAGTGCATGACGTTCTGTGGGCTGGGAACCTTCTCTCTCTCTCTCTCTCTCTCTCTCTCTCTCTGTGAGCACGTGCGGACTTATGTGCGCGCGTGTGTGTGTAATTGAGTGAGTGAATGTGTGTGTGTGTGTGTGTGTGTGTGTGTGTGTGTGTGTGTGTGTGTGTGTGTGTGTGTGTGTGTGTCTGTCTGTCTGTCTGTCTGTCTTTCTTTCTGTCTGTCTGTAAGTGTTTAGGAATCTATGTATCTGTCTATCTATCTATCTATCTGTCTATCAATCAATCAATCAATCAATCAATCAATCAAATCAATCAATCAATCAATCAGTCAGTCAGTCGATCTTTCCATCTCTCTTTCTCTATCTACCTATGTATGTATATATCTATCTATCTAGCTATGAATCTATCTACCTGTCTATCTAAATATCTATCAGTCTATCAATCAGTCTACCTACCTGTCTCTATCAATCTGTCTATCAACCTGTCTATTTATCTACCTATCAATCTCTCTCTCTCTCTCTCTCTCTCTCTCTCTCTCTCCTCTCTCTCTCTCTCTCTCTCTCTCTCTCTCTCTCTCTCTCTCTCTCTCTCTCTCTCTCTCTCTCTCAGTAACGCCATGTATAACTTTCCGTCAACTCCGTTCTTTCTAAGAACATTCCATAAAAGATTTCTATTTACAGAATCAAAAGCATTTTCTGAAACCAAAGAAAGCGATATACCCTTTTGTATTTATAAAGATTTTTTTTTTTTTTACAAGAGCGAACAACGTAAAGATGAGGTCAGTTGTGCTGTACCCAGATCTAGATCCTGCCTCCTCTTCCACGATTTCATTTTCCCATTCTGCCAAACGTTTTAATCTCATATGTAAAATGTGTGTGTAAAAACTTTGCTGACAACACCTGTCAGTGCTACACCTCGGCAGTTATCAGGAGTGTTAACCTCTCCCTTCGTATGGACAGGAACGATGATTGATTTAGCCCGTTCAATCGGAAATGACCGCTCTCCGAAACAAACTATTAAACATCAATACCAGAACATCGATACCAAAATCATAAGGATTTTTTTTTTTTTCAGCATTTCCCCTACAATTTCATCTGGCCCTGCACTCTTCCTACCTTTCAAATGTTCAATGTCGTCAATCACTTCTTGTCCAGTGATAGGTTCGTTGAACAAAGGTTCGCCTGTTTCGTTCGTTAAGTTTCTAATTCTTGTGTTTCTACTCCATTGCCTTCCACGGTGTCACTAAAATGATTAAAGACATTTAAGAAATGATCGTATCATTGCCTAGTAGCCGCTACACACACACACACACACACACACACACACACACACACACATGTGATATATATATATATATATATATATATGTGTGTGTGTGTGTGTGTGTGTGTGTGTGTGTGTGTGTGTGTGTGTGTGCGTGCAAATGGGTTACATAACTGTTGCTGGTTGCATACTGCAGGATTCTTAGCTGTGGAATATGACCTGCACGAGTCGCGAAGGCTGTGACCATATCAGTCATGAGAGCCGTTAACCGCTGTCAACCCTGTCCGTGTGAAAGGTACATAGAGTCTCTGTGACCCCCACCCCACCCCTCACCTTCTCCCTCTCCCACCCCTCTCCTTCTCCCTCTTCACTCTCCTCCCTTCCCTCCCCCGCCCCCTCTCTTTTTCTCTGGGTCTTGTCCTCTGCTTCTTCCTCAGTTTGGCCAGAGTTCGGGGTCGCAGCAAAGGTCAGGTAGTAACGACCAAGTTTGAACAAATGCAAATCGCTCTGGCTCTGTGGAAAAAAAATAACGTGAAAAAATTTTCTTTTTTTATCCTGGAATTTGGGGTCAGTAAATTAGTTCAATGCCATATGTCAGCAAAAATAGCAGAATGATGCATGACTTGTGGACTCCTTGTGTTTCTACGCCATTGGTAGAGCACTAGGATTTTGGAGTGAAAAGTCTAGCAGACGACAGGAAAATAAAGGGTCATGTGGATCATGTCTGTCTATCTATCTATCTATCTATCTATCTATCTATCTATCTGTCTGTCTGTCTGTCTGTCTGTCTGTCTGTCTGTCTGTCTGTCTGTCTGTCTGTCTGTCTGTCTGTCTGTCGTCTGTCTGTCTGTCTGTCTGTCTGTCTGTCTGCCTGTCTGTCTTTCGGTCTGTCTACCTATCTACCTATCTGTCTGTCTGTTTGTCTGACTATCTATCTATCTGTCTTTGTCTGTCTGTCGGTCGGTCGGTCTGTCTGTCTGTCTATCTGTCTATCTGTCTATCTATCTATCTATCTATCTTATATATCTATCTATCTATCTATCTACCTATCTATTTTTTTGGTGCTACTCATGGTCAGCCATTACCATCTTGTTTTTCTCTATGCACACAAGTAGTGACGTGCTCTGACTGGTTGTGAGAGCTGTCGGCATTGTTTCTGTCCACGTGGTCACGTGACACACACTACGCTGACCACCACGTTTGAGCGTGAGCACTGGTGTCTGTGAGAGGAGATGGGCTCCGTTGAGCCTTTCCCATTGCCCACTGTACAACGCCGATAGACTGTCAGACAGCAGCAGCTGCACTGTTGCTCCACACTTCCCCCTCCACCTGTCAGAGATGCGGGTGGGAGGCAGGAACGGTATTTGGCCTCGTTATCTCCCAACATTCACCTTTGTCATAGTCTCATCCACTGGCGCAGGGGACTAGTTTCTTCTGGGCCAGAGAAGTGTTCAGTTGCCTGGGGCGCCCTTCATGTCATCACACATGCCAGCTGTTTCTGGTCCGCTCTTTAAAGAGGGCGGCCGTCTGACTGAACATAGACTTTTGCCCAGCAGCTTACCATCCTGTGTGTGCTTCAAGGTGATACCTTGATTTTTGTCACCTGTGAAGTGTGGTGGACAGACGATTGTGGTCCTTCTACACTAACAGCAGAACTGTGTCCTCACAGCAGTCCCAAATATTGTGGTTTGTCTTTGTTTTCGGCACTTTGTCGATGTATCACAAAAAAGTGTATCATAATCAATGCACTGAGTATGGAATCCAACACAAAGAGAAGTACAGTTTAAAAGGAAATGCAGTTTCTGTCATGAAATACAGTAATGCTCCTTCCCCCTTCTGATGAATGAATGCATACCAAACTATTGTCTGCTTTACACGCGTTCAGTAAGAAGTGGATCAGCGCTTCTGTCTGCTCTATCCCTGGTTAATATGAAAGAGAACGAGAGAGAGAGAGAGAGAGAGAGAGAGAGAGAGAGACAGACAGACAGACACAGACAGACAGACAGACAGACAGACAGACAGACAGACAGACAGACAGAGAGTCAGAGAAGGCGCATGCCGGTAATAGACAGGGGACGTGGGCATTTTGCTGAAGATGCGCGCCAGCTGGAACTGGTGTGACGGACAACACATGCCATGCCATGCGCGCGGCTGTGGGAAAGAATGAGGAAGCTACAACGGCAAAGGAGTGTGCATCACTGTCAGCTGACAGTCACCTGTGACAGACCACGAACCCGTGACCAGGAGGAGGCAGACACAGAGGCAGTCAGGCCGTCAGGAAGTGGCGGGTGCCTTCAGCACAGGCGACGGTACTCCGCCCAGTGGAGGACGAAGATACTGATCCTGTCCTGTCTACATCTCTGGATCTATTGACCGCAGGATTGGCCTGATAAGTGGACACTATCACCGTGAAGTGGGGGACGGACAGACAGTCAAGACGTAGAGGTCATACCTAGGTCAGGTATCTGGTCAGGTAGCTGCCAAACTGCTCCATGAAGCCTCCTCTTGTGTGAACTGTTGTCATTTATGTTTTCACTGATTGATTTAAGCAGCTGTACACCCTTGCTCTATCTATAAACTGTTTTCGTTTATGTATTCACTGATTGATTTATGCAGCTGTACACCCTTGCTCTGTTGAACTGTTTTCGTTTATGTATTCACTGATTGATTTACGCAGCTGTACACACCCTTGCTCTAGTGTTGTCGTGGCTTAGCTCATAACACATGGTGTAGCGCATATGGGACTAGTCCGCACTCAGTGACATCTCTTTGATGAAAGTAAAAAACTGATACAATTTCAATTCAGTTCAGTTTAACAGCACTGTGTTTATCCACGTGGAAGTTCCTGTGTGTGCATTTACGGGCTCACATTGAAGGCACCGTATGCTTATCAAACACAAACATAAATTAAAACTAATGATATCTTTTTCCAATACAACACGCATTGTGCAAGAAACCATAGAAATCATGAACATCATCATACATTCGCACACTCTGAAAACTGTCATACACACCCACACAAAACGCACACACATACACACACAAACACACACACACGCAGAGAGAGAGAGAGAAGGAGAGAGCATGTGCGCGCGCGCGCGCACACACACACACACACACACACACACACACACACACACACACACACACACACACACACACACACACATATGCACGCACGCACGCGCGCACACACACACACACACACACACACACACACACACACACACACACGCACGCACGCACGCACGCACGCACGCACGCACGCACACACACACGTGCGCGCGCGCATGCACACACGCACACGCTCACACACACACATGCACGCACGCATACACACACACACACGCGCACACGCTCATAAGTACACACAGAATTATTACACTTCATTATGCTTAACCGCTGCAGAAGAGATCCTTAAGGAGCACTTATCATCAAACGCTCTTCTACACCTAAAGGTCTTCAATCACAAAATCATGCAAACAATAAAATGTACTTCTAAAGCGCGTCATTGACTATAGGATCAAAACCAAAAAAATCGGATTATATCAAACAACAACAACAACAACAACAAAAAATGTACATGAAACACATAAACGTATCAAACACATCCTGATAAAAATGACTTTGATTTCAACACCCAGAGAACATTTATGGCAGTACTCATAGATATCAAACACATCCTAACAAAAAAAAAAACGACACCAATTTAAACACTCAGAGCACATGCATGTCAATTTCCATAGATATCAAACACATCCTAACAAAAAAATGGCATCGATTTAAAGATTCAGAGCCCAGTCAAGTCAACACTTATATGCATAATCCCCAATGACCCTCGTTCCCTTCCCCTCCCTCCTCCCGCCCCATCCCTCCCTTCGTTCTTCTCTCCCTCGCTTACCAGTCTGTACATATCCAAATACGGTTATTCATACATGCGCATCCACACGCTCCTGTTCATCAACAAAACAAAGCAAAACAATACAAAACAAAAACAACAAAAACGTCTGCATGCATGAACTGGTCATAGGCCAATTAGTCACTGACCACATGTTAATCTCTCGTATCAAATTTTTAATATCAAGGACTGGGGTCTGTGTTAGATAACAGTGTGTATCTTGTTCACAAGTTGTGTGTTAGCTAACGGTGGCAGCATGTGTCTTGTACACAAAACGGCATGTATCTTGTCCACAAATTGTGTGTTAGCTAACGGTAGCAGCATTATCTTGTTCACAAGTTGCGTGTTAGCTGACGGTAACAGCATTATCTTGTTCACAAGTTGTGTGTTAGCTGACGGTAGCAGCATGTATCTTGTTCACAAGTTCTGTGTTAGCTAACAATAGCGGCATGCATATTGTTCACAAGTTGTGTGTTAGCTTTGTGTGTTAGCTAACAATAGTGGCATGTAACTTCTTCACAAGTTGCGTGTTAGCTGACATTAGTGGCATGTCATTTGTTCACAAGTTGTGTGTTAGCTAACAATAGCGGCATGTATTTTGTTCACAAGTTGTGTGCTAGCTAACGGTAACAGCACGTATTTTGTTCACAAGTTGTGTGATAGCTCACAGTAGCGGCATGTTTCTTGTTCACAAGTTGCGTACGCTGTTGGCTAACGTTAACAAGGCGTATTTTGTTCACAAGTTGCATGATAGCTAACAATAGCGGCATGTTTTTGTTTGCAAGTTTGTGTGTTAGCTAACAATAGCGGCATGCCTCTTGTTTGCAAGTTTGTGTGTTAGCTAACAATAGCAGCATGCATCTTGTTTGCAAGTTTGTGTTAGTTACTGACAGCAGCATGTATCTTGTTTGCAAGATGTGTTATTTAACGTCAGCAGCATGTATCTCGTTCGCAAATGTGTGGGTTGCTAACGATAGCAGCATGTATATTGTTGGCAAATTTATGTTAGTTAACGAGCAGAATGTACATTGTTGGCGAATTAGTGTTAGCTAACGATAGCAGCACGGTAGTGTTAGCGAACGATAGCAAAATGTATTTTGTTCACAAATAAGTGTTAGTTAACGATATAGCAGCATTATAGTGTTAGCGAACGATAGCAGCATGGTAGTGTTAGCGAACAATAGCAGCATGGTAGTGTTAGCGAACGATAGCAGCATGGTAGTGTTAACTACCGATAGCAGCATGGTGACGATATAATGATAGCAGCATATGGTAGTGTTAGCTAGCGATAGCAGCATGGTAGTGTTAGCTAACGATAGCAGCATAGTAGTGTTAGCGAACGATAGCAGCATGGTAGTGTTAACTACCGATAGCAGCAGGTATGGTAGTGTTAGCAAACGATATAACGATAGCAGCATGGTAGTGTTAGCTAACGATAGCAGCATGGTAGTGTTAGCTAACGATAGAAGCATGGTAGTGTTAGCTAACGATAGCAGCATGGTAGTGTTAGCGAACGATAGCAGCAGGGTAGTGTTAGCCAACGATAGCAGCATGGTAGTGTTAGCTAACGATAGCAGCATGGTAGTGTTAGCTAACGATATAGCAGCATGGTAGTGTTAGCTAACGATATAACGATAGCAGCATGGTAGTAGTGTTAGCTAACGATAACAGCATGGTAGTGTTAGCTAGCGATAGCAGCATGGTAGTGTTAGCTAACGATAGCAGCATGGTAGTAGTGTTAGCTAACGATAGCAGCATGGTAGTGTTAGCTAACGATATAGCAGCATGGTAGTGTTAGCTAACGATATAACGATAGCAGCATGGTAGTAGTGTTAGCTAACGATAACAGCATGGTAGTGTTAGCTAGCGATAGCAGCATGGTAGTGTTAGCTAACGATAGCAGCATGGTAGTAGTGTTAGCTAACGATAGCAGCAGGGTAGTGTTAGCGAACGATAGCAGCATGGTAGTGTTAGCTAAAGATAGCAGCATGGTAGTGTTAGCGAACGATAGCAGAATGTGTTTTGTTCACAAGGCACAGACAGACAACAACAAAAAGCAGCAGCAGCAACGACAGCAACAACAAAAACACCCACAGACACCCACAGACACCCACAGACACACACAGACACACACACACACACACACACCCCCGAAAAGATTCATAGATAATAACCTGTGACCCCTTTTGGGGCGTGATGATTGTTGAAACTGACAACAATGAAAAGCACGTAAGAAAGCATAAACAATAGTCTTTTTTTTTTTTTTTTTTAAAGAAAAGAAAGCCTGTGACCAATTTACGAAATAAATTTTGGTTAATGGGTGTGTATGTGTGTGTGTGTGTGTGGGGGGGGGGGGGGGCGTGCTTACACACACACACACACACACACACACACACACACACACACACACACACACACACACACACACACAGGCACACAGGCACACGCACACACTCACACACGCACACACACACACACACCACTCACACAGGGCACACACACACACACACACACACACACACACACACACACACACACACACACACACACACACACACACACACACGCAGGCACACACACACGCACACACACACACACACACACACACACACACACACACACACACACACACACCACACACACACACACACACACACACACACACACACACACACACACACACACACACACACACACACACACACTGATCAGTGATCTTATTATTTTTTGCTTCTTGTCGTGCTGTGTTAGAAAGAGAAATCGGAACTCACGTGACACCGAGGGCTGGGTGGAGACGTGTCAGTGTCCTTGACCTTTCCGGCACTGGGCCACAGAACCCGAGCTGCTGGCTCAGCACCACGCTGTCATCCCCCAGTCGATAGTCCATCCTGATCCCCCTCCTCTCCACCCCACAATGGACCAGTCCAGGATGCACGCTGAGCGCGTGCAGTCAGTTATTCCCCTTGTGGCATACTGATTAGATTTCACTTCCGTGCTAACAGAAAACGTACAGCCAGAATGTGAGTGACGGCAGACGAGAACTCTGATAAGACTTCATGGGCGACTAGAGGGGGTAAAAGGGTGGAGTGGGGGGGAGGGGGGGGGGGGGTTGAGGCGGGGGGAGGGTGGAGGTGGCGGTATCAATTGATATTCTGGCATTCTTCAGGGCTGTGCCCCAGTGACTGTTTTCGCTAACGACCTCGATAGAATATGCGGTGTGAATGTTTCCTTGAAAGTATGATTAACATTCGACGTTCATATTGGTCTCTGACTCCACTTCCCAGAAAGTCCTTCGAATTGGCTATAAACTGATGTTTGGCATTTTGAACGCACGAATGACATCTTGCACAGACGTAAAATCCCATCATCAAGTTTTGGAAGAGAAGGCCAGTTTGGCAGGTATTCAAATTTATGCAAATTTAGGTACGCTCTAAAAGGCGAAATTTGAATATTTAATAGCTCAAAGAAAAACAAAGTAACAGAAACCAAATTTTGGTTGCTTATGCAGTTTGATATGCTAATTAAAAAAAATCTATGTTGCAAAACACTTCGACAGTTAAAAACCGTTAAATTTCATTTTTGAAGCTATCTCAACCAAAGTGGTGGATGTATGTAATTTGATATGCTGATTAAGAGTATCTATGTTACAAAACACTTCGACAGTTAAAAAAAAAAAAAAAAAACGTTAAAAACCGTTATTTTTCAAATATGCATCAATCTTAACAAAACTTGCTGATTAGATGTTACTTTGAACGCTGAACATGAATATTTAAGTTTACGAGAGCAATTTTGATATCCGACATCTAAAAACCGTTAAAAAACCGTTATTTTGCAAATAAGTCTCAAAACTCTACGTGAACGTGTGTGTGTGTGTGTGTGTGTGTGTGTGTGTGTGTGTGTGTGTGTGTTATGGGGGAATCCTCCCATGTTTGCTCTAAGGCAAACATAAGCCCTCTAGTTATCATAATTATTGTTATTCATTAATCATCATGACATCGTGTGTGCGTGGTGATAGTAAGATGATCAGGGGCAGCTACTCACACGGGAGGCAAAGCTGGATGAACTGCCAACGGAATGGCTACCGGTTAGACCACTTCACTATCTACGATGTCCAGTAAAAAGAAATAACGAAAGTATACATTTATACCTATGTTTTCACACCTCTCGGGGCTTCTTCAGGCAAGATAAACAACATTCAGGACAATGAAAACGAAGAACGAGCTATCATTTATGTTCTAGTATTCGGCACAAGATGGGCGTTATCAAGAATTTGGTACTGTTTCACTGACAAGGAACTTGTGCCCTCAGCGCTAGAGGCAGGCGATGAGTCTTTCTTAACTCAGAGACTGGAGAGCGTGCCACACGAGCAGAAAGAAAGAAGCAGAAATCGTGACCAAGCAGCCTGTGACAGCAAGAACAAAAGCTCTGGACATTGGGGGATACTGTTTTGGTTCCTGACCAGAACTGAGTGGTAGCAGAGATCCTGTTCATCTTCTGGGAACTGTGTAGCACAAGACAGCTGGAAGCTTCCGAGTTGGGACCGAAGCAGAAGTCGTGACTTGAAATTTGGAAGAAACCAGGCGGAGATGATGACAAACAACACAGCCATCACGCTGGTCATGATTCAAGACACAGCTCTCACTTTCAGATCAGCGGTTCTGGCACAGTCAGCGGGCCACGAGCAGCGCTACAGACAACGCCTCTGCAGGTCCACGAGTTCCACACAGCCGTGCACGAAGGCTGGAAGGGTGCTGCAGACATGCCATCGGTGACTGTGATGCCAGAGGTCTCATCTTCAGAGCGGAGACATCGTTCAGTCTTCACTAAGACAGATCCCTGGGAATGTTGACACGCACGCACACGCTCTCAAATGACTCGAGGACATCTGGTCTCACGACCTGTTCAAGCGTAACGGTTGCCTTTTTTTTTTTTCATGATATGTGACATGCTTTTCTATCACACTGCTTCTTGTGGGTGTGTGGTCTTAGCACAGGCTATCAACAGATCGCTGGAAACATTGTCCAACCTCACGCACTCTCTATTCAGAATTAACAAACAGCGTTCTCTATTTAAACATTCCATCACTTCAGACTGTTTCACATTTGTTTGTAGGCTTATTCTATCAAAAATAACAGCTCGCACAAAGAACAGGATCTTAGTTCATGAACTAAGCAAACCCCAGAATGGCAGTTTAGCAGAGAGAGAGAGAGAGAGAGAGAGGACACGCGCGCGCGCGCGCACACGCACACATACACACACACACACACACACACACACAGAGGATTTAAACTCTCTCTCTCTCTCTCTCTCTCTCTCTCTCTCTCTCTCTCTCTCTCTCTCTCTCTTAAGTGGGGAAAAAAACTTGGGAAAAAAAAGAACGCGAAATTAAAACAAAGCAGCCAAACATTTGTGCGTTCTTTAGACATGTAAAATTCAGAGGGATTTGCTTTCTTTCTTTCTTTCGACCCTCAGGTGTTGACATATGTGATACTTGGTTTGCTCAGCAAACACACCAGACCTTGCTTGTCGAGGGTTTGCAGCGCCAATGTCATTATAGGTTTGTTTGTTTTTTTAACACCCCCCCCCCCCCCCCCCCCCCCCCCCTTTTTTTTTTGTCGCTTTACACGATGCGATCTCCACCGGTGGCCCATTTACTCGACGGGATCTGCATTTTTTTTCTCTTCCAAAGGCTACATACCGCATCTGCTTGTGTTTGGCTCTTCTCTGCTTCTGTTTGTTGTTTGTTTGTTGTTGTCAATAACACCGTGACATTGTTGTTGTTGCTTTTTTTTTTTTTTTTTTTTTTTGATATAATTCTTGTTAGCTAGATGTGATGGCAGGTATGCACGCTGGCAAACCACACACACACACACACACACACACACACACACACACACACACACACACACACACACACACACACACACACACACACACACTCACTCTCTCTCTCTCTCTCTCTCTCTCTCTCTCACACACACACACACACACACACACACACACACACACACACACACACACACACACACACACACACACACACGTTTTTGTTCAGTTCAGTATAGTTTGTGTCATAATTTGTTTTCGTTTGTTTCCATTAAGGAATGGGTGGAAAGAACGGATTGACAGCTATTTCACTTTGGTTAATGTTGTTTTATTTTTTTAGACGAGCAGATGTGTATGACTGAATAGATTTAGCTGATTTTATGTCTTTTCCCTCTTTTAGCAAAATCTGTCTCTGAATTTAGAGATACTTCATTTGTACAGAATTTTTTTTTGTGAAGGTTCTTCAAAACAAATTGATGGAGGACACTTTTCGAAACTCGTCCAAAGGTAAAATTCCAATTTCATGGTATGTCCCAATGTTACGTGTATGGTTGGGAACTCCAAGAGCAAGTGCTTTGCAGTCTACACTTTGTAGCTTATTATGTAGATGCTGTGGAGCACTGAAGAAGACTTCTTGAGCATAGATCAGTCTAAACCGCACAGAGAGCAGAAGATAGGAGTGTTAAACTCTCTTTATCTTGTCCCCATTTTTTGTTTGCTTATAATCTTTAGAAAGTTTAAACTTTTTATTGCTTTATTCAACATATATTCAATATGTTGGTTCCATCAAAGTTTTGATGCTAGATATACTCCTAAGAATTTAACAGATTTGACGTCTTGTAAGACCGACCCATTCAGCATAAATTGTGGAAGTTTTGCCTGGGTCATATCCAGAGTTAAAAAGCATTAGATTTTTTTTCTGCTGAGAGTGTCAATCCATTTTCATGTAAGAAACTACTGGTATTGTTTAATTCATGTTGATATTTGATCTTTATGTAATTTAAGAATCTTAATAAGGTTTTTCTTTTCATATTGACTTTCATCCACAGACATATGTCATCAGCAAAATGTACTAAAACTATGTTTTTGGATAAGCCTTTGGTTATATATGCATTTAGAATGTTAGATAAGTTTGGAGATAATACTGATCCTTGTGAAAGACCCATTTCCAGTGTTCTAGTGGAATATGTAAGCTCTATTCTTGTTTGAATAATTCTACTTTGGAGGAAAACTTTGATATAATCATACATAGTTCCATTTATTCCAATAGTTTTCAGTTTATACAAAAGTCATATATGCCACACTTGTTCGTACGCTTTCCTTATGTCAAAGAAAGTTGCCAGGATGTTTTTTCGTCTTGCGAATTGCTGTGTAACATGTGTGTTGTGAGTTTCACTAGATGCTTCGTTGCTGATCTGCCTTTCTGAAAACCAGCTTGATTTATAGGGAGAATTTAATGTTTCTTACAAAAATAAAGTAATCTGTTTATGACAATTCTTTCCTTTAGTATGCATGCATGCGACGTTAGGGCAATTGTGCGGTAGCTGGTTATGTTACTTCGAGGTTTTCCTTGTTTATGTATAGGAACTGTAATAAAATGCTTCCATAATGAAGGCAAATTGCCATTTTCCCAGCATTTTTGAACGAATACCGAGATAAAACGTTTAACATTAGGTGGAACATGACGCAACATTTCATTAGAGATACCATCTAAACCCACTGATGTTTTTTTCTGATTCCCAGATTAGCAAGACATTCTTCTACTTCTTGAACTGTTATGGGAGCATTCAGATAGTGGTTTATTACAGGGTCTGGATCGGTGTCGGTGAGCTTTTCTTCTTCTTGCTCTCTGTGCAGACTATTTTCTGTTGATAGACTATCTTTGCTATCATTTTGGCGAAAATGTCAACAAAGGCTTCGGAGAGCCTTTTATAGATTTGAAGAGAAATCAGAGTTTGTGAGCCTGGCAGGACATTTTGGCGAGTTTACTCAATTTTCTCATTGTTCTTAACATTTCCTACACACTTTTGAAAATCTTTATAATTTGTTATTTCGTTCTTACAAAAGTTAGACCAATATTACCGTTTTGCTTGTGCTGTGATGCGATTAAAAATTTTTTTTTGCTCTTTTTAGCGCGCTCTTCTCCTTTGCTTCGTGAATATTCTCTCATATTTTTTTCTCTCTACGTGTGTCTCATTCCACCAAACATACCTGTGTGCTTTTTTTTTTTTTTTTTTTTTTTTTTTTTTTTTTTTTTTTTTAACTTGATTTGACAGGTTTTATCATAGGTATTGACTGATTCGCGGCAGAAAGCATAGCATTTTGAAACTGATCGTGTAGGTCGTCAATAGTTTGAGTATCAAGTTCTTTTTTGTCTCTGCCTGTGTGTGTGTGTGTCTGTCGGTCTTTCTCCCTCCCCCCCCCCCCCCCCCCCCCCCCCCCCCCCCCAACACACACACTCCCTACTTTTTTTTTTTTCCCTCCCTTTCCCAGGCCTGAGGGGCTTAGGGCCAAACAGGAGCGGAGTGTCGTTTGAGGGTTTGCGGGAGTCAAACAGAATTATCCGCGACAAGCACCGCGACATCCCCTCTCCCTTCTGATGTGGACCTCTCTAACAATGTCAGCGTCGGCTGCCTTCCCCTCCCTGATTGTGATAGTATGCAATGTGGCGTGCTTTGAGGAGAGAGCGAGCGAGAGAGAGAGAGAGAGAGAGAGAGAGAGAGAGAGAGAGAGAGACACAGAGAGAGAGAGGGAGGGAGGAGAGAAGAGAGACAGATAGGCAGAGAGAGAGACAGACAAACAGACAGACAAACAGAAAGACAGACAAGCAGAGAGAGAGAGAGACAGAGACAGACAGACAGAGAGAGAGAGAGAGAGAGAGAGAGAGAGAGAGAGAGAGAGAGAGAGAGAGAGTTTCTGGTTTTGAAGCGTAGAATAAGAATCATAGTTTCAGAAAATTGGTCTATGGTTGAACAGCATCTTCTTGGTCTCGCACCGTCACACACGTGCTTACTTTCGGTGACAGACACGTACTGGTGGTTTGAACCTCAAGGAAATAAACCCCCCTGCCCCAACCTGCTGCCGCCAATCCTCGGCGCAGCTTCTCAGTGTGGGGACCACTTTCCCCCTCTGCCCTTCGTGAGAGGTCAGCAGAGCAGGGGTCAGTGGGAGGTTAGCCGGAGCATTGCAAGCATCGCCCCTCGCTCGCTTTCCTCGCAACGTGCTGGGATTTGAAGTGGCGGCCTGGAAGGGGGAGGGGGGGGGTATAGGGAATTGTCGGAGGATGGGGGGCGACACGGTTAGCATATGGCTTGGGGGGGGGGGGGGGGGAGGGGGGGCTGAAGGGGAGTGACGTAGTCAGCGTCTGCGCACTGAAGACAGTCCGGCCAGGTGTTGTGTGGGTGTTCTGGTCGATTTGTGAACAGTAGTGATCATGTGTGTTCCTGACAGATTTGTCACTGGAGGTCGTTAGAAGATGTTGTGAATTCTTATAAGTTGTAAGAAAATTCTGTGCATTGTTACAAACTAGTGAATGACGAAGATGGCGTTGAAAGGTCTCTGTCAAACCCTACACCAACAGTAGATTGGAACCACGGGGCCCTGTCCTGTCAACAGAACCATTTGTCTACACCAACAGTAGATTGGAACCACGGGACCCTAGCTTGTCAATAGAACCATTAGTCTATACCAACACAGTAGACTGGAACCACGGGGACCCTGTCTCGTCAACAGAACCATTTGTCTATGTCTATTCCAACAGTAGATTGGAACCACGGGGCCCTGTCTTGTCAATAGAACCATTTGTCTACACCAAACAGTAGATTGGAACCACGGGACCCTGTCTTGTCAACAGAGCCACTTGTCTATGTCTACTCCAACAGTAGATTGGAACCACGGGGCCCTGTATTCGTCAGTAGACCACTTGTCTATGTCTACACCAACAATAGATTGGAACCACTGGACCCTGTTCTGTCAGTAGAACCATTTGTCCACACCAACAGTAGACTGGAACAACGGGGTCCTGTTCTATCAATAGAAACCATTTGTCTATGTCTACACCAACAAGAGATTGCAGATATCTTACCCTGTCTCAGCCTGTCTACAGTTAGGTTTGTATCCCAGGTGTTATTTGTAGACCGGGCCTGGCTGTATGAATCCTTCCTGGCTTCCCAGTGCAGCAGGAAACAAGAAGTGCCCAAAAGAGCATCAACATCATTGGACAAATTTTGCCATCACTTCAGTGGTCCCAAAAGATGCAAGGGAGAGTAACCGGGTGTCCACAGCGGTCAGCGCTGCTCTCAATGATCCAACCAGTGTCAGGTTCCTTTTGTGCTAATGACGCAAAAATACTTTTGTATAACAGTGTTGACTGGGATATCAGGATAGATTCAGTCTCTCTGTGGACGACCAGATAATAGCATGGAACAACTTTCAGTTCCAAGGAAAACAAGTCTGGGCGAAGAAGTCCTTCGTTATTATATATTATAACAAAAAGAAAAGGAGCTGAATTTGCTAATATATATATATATATATATATATATATATATATATATATATATATATATATATATATATATATATATATATATATAGGTTGGGCAAGGATGAAGAAGGATGCAGTGTTTTGTGACTATTAAATCCGTCACTTAAAGACCTGGGGCCATTATATTATGTAGTGTCTTGCGGACACAACGGTTTTTCACGCCTGACTAGAATCTATCTGCTTTTGTTGTCTGGATATGACTCACAGGTATTCCCTGACCTGATTATGTCACTTCAATCAGTCGTAGTATCTGTCAAAGACATACCACCTACTCTATCTTACTTACTCCCTCCTCTCTCTCTCTCTCGTCTCTCTCTCTCTCTCTCCGTCTCTCTCTCTCTCTCTCTCTCTCTCTCTCTCTCTCTCTCTCTCTCTCTCTCTCTCTCTCTCTCTGTATCGACAACAGGAAGTTCTGTGCCGGTAGCCCCCCCCCCCCCCCCCCCCCCCCCCTTTTTTTGTCGCTGTCAAAGACTCTTCCTGTTGCACCTTTCCTTGCCGTCGTCTGTTACCTCCCCTGCTTTTGCCTATGGAAAAGATAGAGCCTGGCACCTGTTCGTTCTGGAATCCTGACTTTTTTCTTCATTTACTGAATGAGATGGGTGGTGGGGAAGGATGGGGCTGGCATTGAGGGATAGTTCTTGCGGTGTGTGTGTGTGTGTGCGCGTGTGTGCGTGTGTGTGTGTGCATGCGCGTGCGAGTGTGCGTGTGTGTGTGTGTGTGTGTGTGTGTGTGTGTGTGTGTGTGTGTGTGTGTGTGTGTGTGTGAGAGAGAGAGAGTGTGTGTGTAAGAGAGAGAGAGAGAGTGAGTGAGAGAAAGAGAGAGAGAAAGGGGGAGTACGCATGTGCACCTTTGTGGGCGTGCGTGCGTTTGTGTGTTTGATCTTGGTGATGAATTTCATTTTGAAATGAAATGTAACAAATATACGACATTAGAAATCAGTTTATACCTAGAAAAATTTACATGTACAAAGTCCGTATTTAACTATTGTCGTTTGCTTTGTGGTGGTAAGAAAGTGTTGCTAAACTTAGCAAAGTTTTAAAAAACTTAGTAGAGTTGTGTAATATTACATTCAGTACGTTAATTATAGGGAAAATTTGGATATTCAATTCGTTTCATTTCTATTTGATTTGTTTCAAGTCCCCAATGTCCCAAATGGGGTCACAGGATTAAAATCTTTGAATCTTTGTGTGTGTGTGTGTGTGTGTGTGTGTGTGTGTGTGTGTGTGTGTGTGTGTGTGTGTGTGTGTTTTTTATGATCAAACATTATTAACGAGCAGTTGGCTTCAGGGCCAAAATACACTTCAAATCTCCTAAGTATGTTTGATGCTTAACAACCCCCTCCTCTCTCTCTCTCTCTCTCTCTCTCTCTCTCTCTCTCTCTCTCTCTCTCTTCTCACTTGCAGAGCAGCCGGTGACCACCCAGAATTCACCACGACACTGACGTCATCAAGTTCCAAAGGAAGTGACGATTCTCACATCATTTTGTCCACCGTCTTTTATACATGATGCCCCCGTTCCCCTCTCCCCCTTAAGACACGCCCTTCCTCTATCCTCCCTCTATCGCTCGCTCTCTCTTCTTCGTCTCCCTATCACTTACCCTCAACTTTGGCTTTGCGGACCAATCTTTTCGAAGCTTTTCTACTTAATCTCTTGAAACTGGACTCAGGAATATCGTCGTCTGGTTCCGAATCAGGCCATGTTTGTGCCCGTGGTTTAGAAGCTAAAAGATGATGTTCTTCGCTTTAATGTCAACTCGTTGTCGTGGCTCCGAGATGATTTTCAAGCCGGCTAGCGGGCAATTGTTCGTTTGGCGAATTGTTTATAGTC
>JADBJO010000191.1:495000-502500 GCA_016801955.1 Conus betulinus | reverse complement strand
TCCATTTAAAAAAAAAAAAAAAGAATATCCAGATGAACCATCCTTAGAAAAAAAAAATCCTGAGGGACCATCCATAGGGAAAAAAAAAATCCTGAGGAACCATCCTTAGAAACAAAATATCCTGAGAAACCATCCATAGAAAAAAATATCTTGAGGAAACATCCATTGAAAAAATATCTTGAGGACACATCCATTGAAAAAATATCTTGAGGAGCCACCCATAGAAAAAAATATCCCAAGGAACCATCCATAGAAAAATATCCTGAGGAACCATTCATAGAAAAAAAATAACATGAGGAACCATCCATAGAAAAAGTATCCCGAGGAACCATCCATAGAAAAAAATATCCTGCCTTTAAACACTCGATTTCTAAAGCACGATTTTGAAGAGTCAGGACCGGAGTCGGTGAACACATTCACCTCTGAAAAACTGATGCTGCATTGCTAGTCCTAAGGTCGGAAAAAAAAGCGAAACATTTTCTTCTGACGTCTTCAATAGTTACTTGACATCACTGAACCAAACAAGTGCAATGACTGAATAGAAAATTACACTGAAATCACGTTGAATGTCATATTTGAAGCTAATAAGTGCATAGGATTTTTTTTTTTTTATCTTTCAGTCTTAAACTTCCCCTTTTGTTTGAAATAGCGTATGTTTGTTTGTTTCACGTGCATGGCATGTACACCTAGGAAACATATACCGTCACCTTCCTTCAGCTTTGTTCTCTGGCAAACAGCTTGCTGTCAGAATGATCTCCCTTTAACAAAAGCCGAAGACAACCCTAGTCTTTCACTGTTTCCGTGACAAGCTAAAATGGCGTCTTCCTCAGTGGTTTGTTTGTCGATCATTTGTGTATGAAATGTCTGTTTCGTTTCACGGCTCATTGATGATTTTCACTGGTGTTACTGAACCAGGAGAAATGGAGGGTGAAAATGCCCAGCAGAATATCAGATAGGGTGACACCGCCCTCTTCACTAGCAAACTAAGGAGACCCTAGTTCCCTTTGGAATTTTCTGCCAGTCACGTAGAACATTTGCTATCTGAAAAAAAAAAAAAACTTATCTGTTTACGGGATTATGGGTGTGTAATAATTATCACATCATAGGAGGAGCAAGAGTTACCCTACTTGTTGATTATTTACTGTTTACAGTTCATTGCCTCGTTAAAGATTTCATTGTATACCAAACAAACCGAGGTTACCAGTATTTGTTTCTGTTCGTCTGTGTGCTATGTTTGGCAATGTTCAAGATCACAAAGGCTGTGACAGTCTTGAATGAATGTTGATTTGTATTTGTTCATTTTTTTCCACTTGCTGTCGCCGTGTACATGGGTCAGATGTAGGGTATATGGGCAATCTTGGAAGAATGTTTGGGGAGGTCTCTTTGTTCATTCAATACGCACTGTTTTTGAAGGCCATTTGGTGTTGTAAACAAAACATTGGTTTTGAGTTCTGGGTGTATACCTACCTCATCGTGGAAGCAAGATTTACCCTACCCTACTTTCTTGTTGACAAAAACAAAAACCCAACAACAAACTGTGTTAGTCCGCGCCTATCTTGTTGAACCAAAGTCTGTAACTCTTGAATCTTGAATACTTAGTCTGCGTGCATAGTGGACTCGGACCCGGCCGTGTTGTGCGCCGGTCCGTCCGGGAAAAATAAACTGCTCCGGTTCTTGTCTATTCCAGCTTACTCGCGACGTTCAAAGCTGTGCACCCGGCCCGACCCGTGTGATTAGAGCCGTGATTTCGTGCTAACCGTACTTTCCCCGGCTGTCCGGGTGAAGGGACCGGACTTCTCCCTGATTTTTGTACACTTGTTTTCTTTCAAACATTGACGACGAGAAACTGGTCGCTGCCCTAAGGTTAGATCATTCATTTTCACGAAAAATGACCATAATCATGCCAACAGAGATGTTCTCTCTGCTGCTTAGGACAATATATCAAGAGAGAAGTGGGAGGAAATGGTAAGTAGTAAAAATGCTATCTTCTTTTTATCCCCCACCAAATTAACAAAGTTACGAACAAAATTTCAGCTTTATTTCCAATACGATTCATATTAACAGAAAGTACCAGTCACGGATATATTTCTTCTTCAAAACTAAGAAACAACCACATTGATTCATAAGTCCTTGAATGTTCCTAACCCACTGTTTTATTGTGCTATCTGACTTGGATTTACCTGCTTTTCTGCTGATTTTACTCTTCATTTCTCAAGACATCTTCATTCCATGGGGACACGTGTCGAAATTGAATCGAGCTTTAAACGATTCAGATTGAGGTGACGTGTGATCCATAGCAGTTTTACTGTCAGTCGTCAGTGTGAACACTGCAGTGCACATAGCAGTGTACAGTTCGTCCGCCCCATGCCCGTGTCCATTTCAACACTCAAGGCCATCATCATTTCTCGCATAGACCATTCTGCTCGTTCTTCGATTATTGAAGACAAGGGCTGTCGCTGGTCGTCCAGTCGACAGGAAGGCCGTTTTCCTCAGAAATGTGACGTCACTCGGACATCTTGGCAAACACGTGAAGATGGAGCCCCTGGTGTGACCCGGACCTATCGGAGTCAAGTGCGCCACTCAGCGTGGAGTGGGCCGGCTGCACCCAGGGGAAGTAACCCTGCCGTCCGTGCAAGGCAGCTCTTGGCAGATTTGTTGATGGAAGAAGATTAGCACCACGGCAGATGGGAGGCTGCACACCAACAATTAGTGCGCAAAGACCTCGCTCAAGAAGTATTTATAGACTGTCTTTCTTTCGTATGGACATCAAGGAAGTATAAGCCAAATGGTTCCAAGTAGACACGGTAAAATCAAAGGAATGGGACTATTTTGGAAGGTGCCACCTGGCGCAAAGATAGGGTCACGAGTGAGTGGAAAGGCCTGAAATGTGACGTCAACTGAGGGGAAGGTCATGCATTTGAAGATCGTTTGTGATTTCATCAGTGGAATCCCCCAAAACCAGAAAAATAATAATGGCGGCAGTTAAAAAATTTTTTTTTTATTGTTTTGTTATCAGTTTAACATTGCATTATGCTGGCTCAAATTTTATGGTCGGCCTCCAAATGCTGACATGGATTATAATCCTGTGATTTAGTGCAAAATCCTAATTGTGGCGTGTAGCGGGATGAATAGCCAAGGGATGAATAGCCAAAGGAGGTTACACTGATAGTAATACAATTGTCTGTGTTGCCCTTAGGGCTGGTCCTGGACCAGATCAGTTTCAGTTTCATCGAGAACGTGTCACTGCGTGCGGACTAGTCCATATACGCTACACCACATCGGCAAAGTTTTGAAACCACTATGCGCTGATGGATTAATGAATCAACGACTAAGATGAGAGAATTTTTGAAAAGGGTCTCGTGGCTACGACTTAGCAGATGTCTTGGCCACGTCTTAGCCCAACGCGCTGGTCAGACCTTAAGTACCTACCTTAAATTGGTGGTGCCATTATTATCATTGTATCTGTGTGTGTGGGTGAGTGTACACATGTGTGTGTATGGATGTGTGAGCACGGGCTCAAGTACAGAGATACAAATTAGATCCCAAACGTTGAATATTCTGTGTGGGCACTCAAAGCAGCACGCATTATGTGTCAGAAGATCAGTCCTCGCTCAAACACATTCTCTGAGCAGTTCAGACTTGAGGTTTTACGGTAACTGACAAGGAGGCACGTTCAATGTTTTCTGGTTTCGGTGTGTGAGCACAATCTACGTGACCCTCCATTTTTCTATAGTCTGCCAGACTTGACCTACTTGACCTCCACTGTGAGCCAGAATTCTGAGCTAAAGGGCGACAATTCGTTTGGACAGTGGACCAGGAGTGGTCCGAGAGGATGGCAACATAATGGATCGTAGGACAATCACAGGAAGGAGAGTGGATAAAGGGGTGAGGATAGAAATTAGGAAATGGGCTTGGGAGGGGGGGGAGAGAGAGAGAGAGAGAGGGAGAGAGAGAGAGAGAGAGAGAGAGAGAGAGAGAGAGAGAGAGAGAGAGAGAGAGAGAGAGAGAGAAGGGAATAGGGGAGAGACAGACAGACAGACAGACAGACAGACAGATTCAACCACGTTTACTCTCAGAAAGAAATCAGACTAACAAAAGAGAAGACAAAGAAGTCTGGGCATTACAGAATCTCTCTCTCTCTCTCTCTCTCTCTCTCTCTCTCTCTCTCTCTCTCTCTCTCTCTCTCTCTCTCTTCTCTCTTCTTCTTTCTTCTTCTTCTTCTTCTTCTTCTTCTTCTTCTTTATTTCTTGGCATTTTTTGCATACAGATAACTTAAAAAAAAAACTATTCTGACTAAACTTAAAAAAAAAAAAAAACAACTATTCTGACTAGTCACTCTACCACTCCTGCATATTACGCATATGCTCATATGTGTTGTATTTATGACACAATACAACACGCTTAAACACATACAAGTATTCGCTCAAACACGTTTGTACATAAGAGGACATGCCCACACTGCATGCACAGGCTGGCGAGCGCGCACGCGCGCGCGCACACTCACACTCACACACACACACACACACACACACACACACACACACACAGGTCAGGCAGACATGCAGGTCGTGACTGTCACGTGGGGTCAATGCCCGGTTCAGACGACCGGTCAGTTTCAATTGTCCTGGACACTGGCTTCTCAGTTCCTTTCGGTCCAATCATTCCTCTGTGTCCTCCTCCAGCCCTAACTCCTGCGCTCTGCTTTGCCATGTCCACCGCTTCCACAACCACTCCCCTCCCCTCACCCCCCGCCCTTGTCTCTCCCCTCCCCCCAGTCCTTGCTAAATGACTTACACGATCATTTAAATTACACCACATCTGCCACTTGGACTTCTTATACAATAGGAGCTGCTTGAAATCCTTTGACTAATAACAAATGAATTTTCCATCTTTTGGACGAATGAAATTGTTATCCCTCTTATCCTTGTTAACAGTAGCAGCAGCAGCAACAATAACAGTAGGAAGAAACTCTGGGGAGAGTTTGACAGCAGAAGGTCTTCAGAGAAGAACCCCCCCCCCCCCCCCCCCCCCCTCAGACAGGTGTTTCCGCCCTGAACTCTAAGGGGGCCGGGCCGCCGCATCCAGGTCATGACTCCCAGGTGCCCTTCTACTGCAAACTTTTTTTTTTTTATCCTGGCGCTGCCGGGATTTGAACCCGTAACGTTTGGATGGGTGGACGTCGTAAGGCGTTTTTTTATTATTATTTTTTTTTAGACGGATGTCTTACCCCACTGCTAATGGACACCTGATCTAAGCTGGGATTTGTAAGCTTGATAAGTTCACTTTTTATTCCTCCTCGACCAGATCCATCTGGAACTTTTTTTTTCCACTGTCTCTGCCATTGCCTTCAGGATTCTGGTCCTCTTCTTACCTGAAATCCCCAGCTGTTTCGTGAGGCCCATAGATGATAAGCCTACACATCCCCTCGCTCCAAATTCTATGGCGAGGATCCGGGCCAGGAAGCCAGACTCCCTCAAAAACTGCTCGCTAGACTGGCATACTTCTCACTCTTATAGAGATGAGCTTGCTCCGTTCTGCTTTCGAATGGCACAGTGCGTTTGATCAGAATCATTTGTTTTTGATGAACCTGAGTGGAGAACAATATCCGGTCTCATGCCACTCTTCCTGATGATCGCCAGATGGTTCTCCCATTCTGGAAGGTCCACTGTGCATTCCCAGCCATCTGCTCCATCCAGTAAACTCTGCTAACTATTGTAAATTCTGCAGCAGCAACAACAACAACAGCAATAACAACAACAACTGCGATAACAACAACAGCAGCAACAACAACAGCAACGACCAAGCGACTTCAAAAAACCGACCTTCAGGTCAACTGGAGGGGGGGGGGGGGGGGGGGGGGGTAGCATTCGGTGCATTTCCAAAACGCTACTCCGAGATGTGGGCGTTTAACAGAATGCGAAAACAGTGACTACAGGGAAAACACGTTCATGAGAGATGGAGTGCAGTATTAAGGTGTATGCCATCCGGCTATCGTGTCAAAGGTCGACCTGTTTCCTCCATAGCTGCTGCATTACGCTTTAGACTGGCACAACAGTCTCAACTTTGCCCACAGTCCTCCTCATCTGGTTTCTGTTTCCACCACCATTCACACCCTTCCTGTATTATCTGCAAACAAGTCAAACAAGAAAACGACTCGGCATACATACAGCCCATTATCTGACGTGGACGGAAGAAGGAAGACCCTATTTTTTTTTTTCAAATTCATTTATTTTCCTCTGCTGTCGATCTGATTGTTTATATTACAACTAACGGGGTTTTGATAGAAACTGTGTGATGTGTAACTTCCGCAACACAATCAGCCATCAAGGAGTTTTCAACTGAAATCATAGGCATTGAAACGGTCGGCGCTCCGGGCTGTCTCTACGCCAGCATTGCCTCTCTCTCTCTCTCTCTCTCTCTCTCTCTCTCTCTCTCTCTCTCTCTCTCTCTCTCTCTCTCTCTCTCTCTCTCTCTCTCTCTCTCTCTCCCTCACCCCCCTCTCTCTCTTCCCCCCTCTTCTCCCTCCCTCCCTCCCCCTCTCTCTATCTCTGTTATTCTGATGCAATGCTTCAATGCATATTGTGTTTGTATAGCTGAATATCTCCCCATTATCTTTGTTTGTATGTTTTTTTTTTAATTGTTGTTGTTTCTGAAATTTGCTTTGTTAATTCAGTTGCTTCTCCGTATTGCAACATTGAAAATGTATTTTGTATTTTTATGTCCAGGTTCTTGTTGTTGTTGTTGTTGTTGTTGTGTGTTGTTGTTGTTGTAATCCATTAATATTTTTCTTTTCTGAGGGGTGGTTGAAAAAAGCCACCAGTGTTTACTCCGTTAAAAAAAATCGTTCTCTCTCTCTCTCTCTCTCTCTCTCTCTCTCTCTCTCTCTCTCTCTCTCTCACTCTCACACACACACACACACACACACACACACACACACACACACACACACACACACAACACACATACACATACACTCACATACAAACTCACACACGCGCGCGCGCGCATGCATGAGCGCACACACGCACACACAAGCACCCCCATCCCCACATATACAAACGCATGCACGCGCGCCAGTAGTGAATAAAAAACTCTGCTGAGACATAATGGTTCCCACTGATTGGGAAGTTTGTGAAAATCATAATGATATGACATAAAACTTGTTCTGCGTGTGTGTGTGTGTGTGTGTGTGTGTGTGTGTGTGTGTGTGTGTGTGTGTGTGTGTGTGTGTGTTCGCGCGCGCGCGTGTGCGCAAGGGCGTGTACGTTTATGTGTGTGTGTATTTATGTGTGTGTGTGTGTGTGTGTGTGTGTGTGTGTGTGTGTGTGTGTATGCGAGCGTGCGTGTGTGTGTGCGTGTGTGTTTGTGCACGCGCGTGAGCGTGCGTGTGTGCATGCGTGCCTGCGTGCGTGCATGTGGGTGCGCGCGAGCATGTGGGTGCACGCGCGCGTGCGTGCGTGCGTGTGTGTGTTTGTGTGTGTGTGTGTGGGGGGGGGGGTA
>JADBJO010000191.1:435000-490000 GCA_016801955.1 Conus betulinus | reverse complement strand
GTGTGTGTGTGTGTGTGTGTGTGTGTGTGTGTGTGTGTGTGTGTGTGTGTGTGTGTGTGTGTGTGTTCTTCAATTTAAGCAGATGCTGTGGAGCGCTGAAAAAGACTTCTTGAGCGTAAATCAATCTAGACCACACGAGAGCCGAAAATAGGAGTGTTAAACTCTCTTTATCCTGTCCCCATTTTTGTTTGCTTATGATCTTTAGAAAGTTTAAACTTTTTCTTGCTTTATTTAACATATATTCAATATGTTGGTTCCATGACAATTTTGATGATAGATATACTCCTAGGAATTTAAAAGATTTTGACGTATTGTAAGACCGACTCATTCAGGGTAAATTGTGAAAGTTTCTCTGGGTCATATCCAGAGTTAAAAAGCATTAGATTTGTTGTTTTTTTCTGCCGAGAGAGTCAATCCAATTTCATGTTAAAAAAAAAAAAAAAAAAGAAAAAAACTTTCTGATTTTGTTTAATTCATGTTATATTTGATCTTTATGTAATCTAAGGATCTTTTCTTTTCATATTGACTTTCATCCTTAGACATATATCATCAGCAAACTGTACTAAAACTATGACTTTGGATAAGCCTTTCATTATATCTGCAATTAGGATATCAAATAAGCTTGGAGATAATACTGATCCTTGTGGAAGACTCATTTCCCGTGTTCTGGTGTTGGAATATGTATGATCTATTTTCGTTTCAATAATTCTACTTTGAAGGAAATTTTTTATACATTTATACATGGTTCCATTTATTCCAACAGTTTTCAGTTTATACGAAAGTCGTTCATGCCATACTTGTTTGTACGCTTTCCTTATGTCAAAGAAAGTTGCCAGGATGTTTTTTCGTCTTGCGAATTGTTGTTTAACATGTGTTGTGTGAGTTTCACTAGATGTTCCGTTGCTGATCTGCCTTTCCGAAAACCAGCTTGATTTATAGGGAGAATTTAATGTTTCTTACAAAAATAAAGTAATCTGTTTAGGACAGTTCTTTCCATTAGTTTGCATGTGTGCGACGTTAGGGCAATTGGGCGGTAGCTGTTTATGTTACTTCGAGGTTTTCCTTGTTTATGTATAGGAACTATGAGAGAATGCTTCGGTAATGAAGGCAGATTGCCATTTCCCCAGCATTTTTTAATTAATACTGAGATAAAGTGTTCAACATTAGGTGGGACATGACGCAACATTTCATTAGAGATACCATCTAAACTAACCCACTGATGTTTTTCTGGTTCCCAGATTAGCAAGACATTCTTCTACTTCTTGAACTGATATGGTAGCATTCAGCATTTTACTAGATAGTGGTTTACTACTACTACTACTACTACTACTGCTGCTGCTGCTGCTGCTGCTGCTGCTGCTGCTGCTGCCGCCACCGCTGCTACTACTGCTTCTACTAAACTACTACTGCTGATGCTGCCACTGCTACTACTGTTACTACTATTACTACGACTACGATTACTAGTGCTGCTGCTGCTTCTGCTGTTGTTGTTGATGATGATGATGATGATGATGATGATGATGATGATGATGATGATGATGATGATGATGACGATGATGATGATGATGATGATGATGATGATGATGATGATGATGATGATGATGACGATGACGACGATGACGATGATGATGATGATGATGATGATGATGATGATGACGATGATGATGATGATGATGATGATGATGATGATGATGATGATGATGTTACTGTTACTACTACGACTGCTGCCCATCAACTGCCTGTACTGCTGTGTGCTGTGTGGGGCAGACGTTGGGCGTGCTGAACCAGTTCCAGGAACATCTGTCCCAGTCCGAGATGATTCACATGATGCAGGCCTTCCTGGCAGACTCCTACTTCCCCTATGAGGTGAGGCAGTAGACACACTCTACTTCCTCTATGAGGTGAGGCAGTAGACACACTCTACTTCCCCTATGACGTGAGGCAGTAGACACACACTCTACTTCCCCTATGACGTGAGGCAGTAGACACACTCTACTTCCCCTATGACGTGAGGCAGTAGAGACACTCTACTTCCCCTATGACGTGAGGCAGTAGACACACTCTACTTCCCCTATGACGTGAGGCAGTAGACACACTCTACTTCCCCTGTGAGGTGAGGCAGTAGACACATTCTACTTCTTCCCCTATGGCGTGAGGCAGTAGAGACACTCTACTTCCTCTATGAGGTGAGGCACTAGAGACACTCTACTTCCCCTATGGCGTGAGGCAGTAGAGACACTCTACTTCCCCTATGAGGTGAGGCAGTAGAGACACTCTACTTCCCCTATGACGTGAGGCAGTAGAGACACTCTACTTCCCCTATGACGTGAGGCAGTAGAGACACTCTACTTCCCCTATGACGTGAGGCACTAGAGACACTCTACTTCCCCTATGACGTGAGGCACTAGAGACACTCTACTTCCCCTATGACGTGAGGCACTAGAGACACTCTACTTCCCCTATGACGTGAGGCAGTATACACCCTCTACTTCGCCTATGACGTGAGGCAGTAGAGACACTCTACTTCCCCTATGACATGAGGCACTAGAGACACTAGAGACGTGAGGCACTCTACTTCGCCTATGACGTGAGGCAGTATACACCCCTCTACTTCGCCTATGACGTGAGGCAGTAGAGACACTCTACTTCCCCTATGACATGAGGCACTAGAGACACTCTACTTCCCCTATGACGTGAGGCAGTATACACACTCTACTTCGTCTATGACGTGAGGCAGTAGAGACACTACTTCCCCTATGACGTGAGGCAGTAGAGACACTCTACTTCCTCTATGACATGAGGCACTAGAGACACTCTACTTCCTCTGAGGCAGTGCACACACACACACACACACACACACACACACACACACACACACACACACACACACACACACACACACACACATTACTACTCCCCCTATGAGGCGAGGCAGTAGACACACTCTACTTCCCCTGTGAGATGAGGTCTCTTGCTTCCTCTCCTACTTCCCCTATGAGGTGATGCAGTGTACACAACACACACATTCCTACTTCCCCTATGAGGTGAGGAAGTAGACGCTCTACTTCCCCTGTGAGATGAGGTCTCTTGCTTCCTCACCTACTTCCCGTATGAGGTGATACCCTGTACACATACATTCCTACTTCTCCTATGAGGTGAGGCAGTGTACACATACATTCCTACTTCTCCTATGAGGTGAGGCAGTGTGTAGCGGTGTTCTGCTCGGTGTTCTCCGCTTCCTTTTGTGTTACAGCGAATTCTAGAGTTACTGTGTATAGTGTTGTGGTTTGTGCAGTTGTATAACATGAAACACCCTGACATGTGTCACACAGTTTTTTACAAAGCAGACGTACATGAACAATAGCTACGCACGTTGCACACACATACATAAAACGTTGCAGGTGCACATGAGTAACACTCACAAATATAACAACATACGCATACATAACACGCGGTAGATTCACATAAGTCACGTACACACGTATGAAGCAGATATGTGTAACATTCGCACATATGATACTTATGCGTAACACCCACACATGTTACACAGATTCGACACCCAAACGTATGCCACGCACATGAGTAACGTGATTAAACACCCACAGGTATGACACAGACATGACTAACACCCACAGGTATGACACAGACATGACTAACACCCACAGGTATGACACAGACATAACTAACACCCACAGGTATGATACAGACATGACTAACACCCACAGGTATGACACAGACATAACTAACACCCACAGGTATGACACAGACATGATTAAACACCTACTGGTATGACACAGACACCATTAACACCCACAGGTATGACACAGACATGATTAAACACCTACAGGTATGACACAGACACCATTAACACCCACAGGTATGACACAGACATAACAAACACCTACAGGTATGACACAGACATGATTAAACACCCACAGGTATGACACATACACCATTAACACCCACAGGTATGACACAAACATGACTAGCATCCACAGGTATGACACAGACATAACAAACACCTACAGGTATGACACAGACATGATAAACACCCCAGGTATGACACATACACCATTAACACCCACAGGTATAACACAGACATGATTAAACTCCCACATGTATGACACAGACACCATTAACACCCACAGGTGCGACACAGACACCCATTTACACCCACAGGTATGACACAGACACCATTAACACCCACAGGTATGACACAGACACCATTAAACCCCCAGGTATGACACAGACATGATTAAACACCCACAGATATGACACAGAAATAACAAACACCCACAGATATGACACAGACATGATTTAAACACTCACAGGTATGACACAGACATGACTAGCACCCACAGGTATGACACAGACATGACAAACACGCACAGGTACGACATAGACATGACTAACACCACAAGTATGACACAGACATGACAAACACAGACATGGCTAATATTCACGGGCATGAGACACAAGACTAACCTACAGATATGACACACCTGACAAACACCATCAGGTATGACATAGACATGATAAACACAAACATGACAAACACAGACATGACAAACACGGACATATTCACGGACATGAGACACAAGACCAACCTACAGATATGACACACATGACCAACACCTACGGGTATGACACGCATAATTAACAGCTAGATGTATAACACATGACTAACGCCCACAGTTATGATTTACGTGATTAACACCTACAAGTGACAAACACCCACAAGTCTGTCACATAGGATAACACCCACAGGTATGACATACGTGACTAACTCTCACAAGTATGACACACACACGACTAACCCCGCAGGTATGATCCTGGTGTTCGCCAACTCCTCCCCTCCCCCACCCCCCCTGTGACTTGTGTGTGCAGGACAAGACTCACCTGACCAGGCCCCCGGAGCACCTGACGTCCCTGCACATCCCTCGGGCCCACATGAACCCCAGCGGCGGACCCTCCCTCCCCAGGACCTCCCCCTCCCCGTCCCTGCACAGGGCGTCGCAGCCGCCCCATCACCACCAACAGCAGCAGCACCACCATCAGCAGCAGCAGCAGCAGCAGCAACGACGTCGGCCGTACAACACGTTCCAGAGAGACCTGTCGCAGTCGGTGGAACATCACAGGAGACAGCACTCCTACCTGCAGGCCGGCTCCTCCCACATGTGAACAAACTGTAGCCGCACCCCCCCCCCCCCCCACTCGCCCCTCCTCCCACATGTGAACAGGCTGTAGTCCCCCCCCCCCCCCCCCTCCTCCTCCCACATGTGAACAGGCTGTAGCCCTCCCCCTCCCACTCGCTCCTCCTCCAACATGTGAACAAGCTATAGCCCTTCCCCCCCCCCCCCCCCCACTCTCCCCCTCCTCCCACATGTGAACAGGACTTCCTTCCCTCCCCCCACCCCCCACTCTCCCCCTCCACCCACATGTGAACAGGACTGCCCCCCTTTCCCGCCCCCACTCTCCCCTCCACCACATGTGAACAGAACGCCCCCTCCCCCCACTCTCTCCTCCTCCCCCACATGTGAACACGCCTGTCCCCCCCCCCCCCCTCCACTCTCCCCCTCCTCCCACATGTGAACAGGCATGTTCCCCCCCCCCCCCCAACCCCTCCTCCCACATGTGAACAGGCCTGTCCCCCCCTCTCCCCCCCCCTTCCTCTTCCTATATGTAAAACAGGTCTCTGCCCCCTCCTTCCTCCCACATATAAACAGACCTGTCTTCCCCCTACCCCTCTTCCCTGCTCCCCCTTCCACTTTCCTGGAAGTGGAGTGAGAGAGATCTGGAAGGCAGGGATGGGTGGGGGAGTGGGGTGGGAGTGGGAGTCTTGGAGATGGTGACCTCAGAGGCAGCGAAGATATCAATGCTTCAACACATGGTTAGAAATATCCCTCTCCTGTCTGCGTTTCAGGGGAAAGGGGAAAGGTGGGGGGAGGGGGGGGGGTATGTGGTGGTGGTAAGATTTTTGGGAGGAGGATCATCTTTCAAAGACGGAAAAGTCGCACAGACTAAAGCGTAACCAACCTCAGACCGGTTCATACGTGTGGATGACACACACACACACACACACACACACACACGCACGCACGCACGCACGCGCGCACACACACACACACACACACACACACACACACACACACACACACACACACACACACACCACACCACACCCTTCCATCCCCTTCCCCCCCTCCTTTCCTTGCCGCCTCCTTCCGTTAAACCAAGGATGGGACTCTAGGAGGAGACCTTCCCAGTCCACAGGCATCAGCTCTCCCATCCTCCTGCAGAGTTCTCTCCCCTCCCACCCACGACTTCCGGGAGAGGATGTGTGCGTGTGTGTGAAACTCCTGTTGGAGACTTCTCTTTGATTCTGTGCGTCACAGATAGCAACAAAAAGAAATGTTTGATATAACATGCAAAGGGAAACATTGGATATTCTGAACATAAGCTTCAAACATGTGTGAGTGTGTATGATAGAAAAGACAAGAAAGTTTCAGAGAGGAAAGTATAGAGAGTTATACAGAGAAAAGAGTTTGTTTCTTTCATTTATAACTTCATGTAGATGCAATTCCAAGTTCTTTCATGGATGAATCACGCTCCAACCAGAGCATCAAACGATTTAGTTTGATTGTTGGTTGGTTGTTTGAAAATCACAAGACATTATTTCTCTATTTTTGTCTCTTTCTTCGTTGTCATTTTTTTTTTTCCTCCTGAAAGACAGTCTCGGCCACGTCCGGCCATGTAGCTTCAAAAGAATGTACAGGGTCACGTCGTATAATTTGAAGCCATGACACATGCACATATGTGAAACATCAAAAGGTGTGATTTGGTGTCATCCTAAACCCAAAAGCTGTTATGAAACCTGCAAAGAATCTCTTCTGAACGAGCCTTTTTGTGCCAAGGAGGGTTTGAAGGAATGAGCCTGGCAACTTGAGGTTGGTCTGACACCCATTGAGGACTGATTTGTCTTTGACCCATGGGGTTTCATAGAATTATTCCAGCAACTTGAGGTTGGTGTGACACTCATCGGGGCCAGTTTTGTCTGTCTCCTCTGAGCCTCTGCACATCGACTGACCTTCATTGAGCGTGTGGATCTGAAACTGTCATTGAGCAAATGCATCTAGAATTGATTAATTGATCTAAAATTGAGTCATTCCACCAGTGGATCTGAACTGCGTCGTTGAGCAAGTGGATGTGAAACTGTGTCACTGAGCAAGTGGTGTGTCACTGAGCAAGTGGATTGAAACTGTGTCACTGAGCAAGTGGATGTGAAACTGTCACTGAGCAAGTGGATTGAAACTGTGCCATTGAGCAAGTGGATGTGAAACTGTCACTGAGCAAGTGGATTGAAACTGTGCCATTGAGCAAGTGGATTGAAACTGTGCCATTGAGCAAGTGGATGTGAAACTGTGTCACTGAGCAAGTGGATGTGAAATGTGCCACTGAGCAAGTGGATTGAAATTGTGTCACTGAGCAAGTGGATTGAAACTATATATCACTGAGCAAGTGGATTTAAACTGTGTCACTCAGCATGTGGATGTGAAACTGTGACATTGAGCAAGTGGATATGATAATATGAAACTATATCATTGAGCAAATGGATGTGAAACTGCGTCGTTGAGCAAGTGGGTGTGAAACTGAGTTATTGAGCATGTGGATGTGAAACTGCGTCATTGAGCAAGTGGTTGTGAAACTGTGTCATTGAGCATGTGGATGTAAAAGTGTCATTGAGCAAGTGGATGTGAAAAAGTCACTGAGCAAGTGGGTGTGTAAGTGTCACTGAGCAAGTGGATGTGTACGTATCATTAAGCAGGTGAATCTGGTACGGGTCATTGACGAATCAGACCAGAACGGACGGCAGCGTTGCAGAGAACAAGCATCCCTAGAAATCAGTGAACTCACACGACATTGCGAAGCAGAATCTCTTGATGCATTTAAAGAAACGAAGACGATAAGCCTTGCTTTGCATTATTTGGTGCGTTCGTTGACTTGTATTCCAGCTAACAAGCATCAACAAAAATCAGTGAGCTCACACGACACTGCGAAACAGAATCTCTTGAGGCATTCAAAGAAATGAAGACAATAAGCCTTTCATTGCGTTGTTTTGTGTGTTAGCTGATTTTTTTTTTTATTCCAGCTTGTGTCATTGACAAGTCAAGGAAGGAGGCAGGAAAACGAACTGTGTTTGTTGCTTTGGACTCTGGGCTCTGTGTCGAGTTGGGCTGGGAGCCTGTATCATTGACAGAGGAAGGAAGAAAGGAAAACGAAGTGTGTCCTTTTGGGCTCAGTGGTAAAACACTGTAACGGCAGTCAGACGTTGACAGTTCAAACCCCTGATGGCGCCCAACTTAAAAAAAAAAAACTTGCTATTTTCGCTGCCTAGTTTAATGTTGTCATTCTGGTGGTATGAGTGTGGGTCTTCTGGGATGTTGATACCCGTGTGCCATGACTTAGTGGGTGGGTGTGGGTGTGAAACCTAACCTAACTGACTGCAGACAGCCAGGTTAGTAGCTGAACTGGAGAACAGGGTGTGGCTTTCAAGTGAAGGTCAACAACGCCTTTGTTGTGATCACATGTCTGGGGATATGGGATCATCAGTGATGTTGTATGTTTTGTTTGTTTGTGTTTTTTTTTTTCCTGTCTTTTTTCTTTCTTTTTTTTTTCAAGGGAAATCAGACATTCTACACGTTCATCAGGGATGAACTGGACCACAATTAGTCCAACATATGATGTGTTTTGTGTTTTTTTGTGTGCTGTTGTTGAGTTCTGCTCGTCCTGTTGCTGTGTTATTGTTAGCACAGTTCTTGCCCTTTTCCATCACTTTGCTAATTTGTTTGTGTTCTTTTTATACGCAGTCTGGGCTTTACAATGCGGAGTCCAGGGTCAAAAAGGTCATTGTGTTTTCCTGAAGATCTGAAGGTCGTGAGCTCACAAACCGCCCGCAGGGTCGAATTTTCCTGTCCTCAAAACTCTCTGTGGGCATCCAGTAGTATAGGGGTACCTGATTCAGCCCAGGCAAGATTAAGGCTGAGGAAGAAGAAGGTGGTGGCTCCGCCCTCAGTCGTGTCGTACCCCAGACACAATCAATCTCTGACAGTTCATTGCCCGTGGGCCTTCACGGTTGAGGTTTTAACCCGACCGTCCACCATGGCGCCATGACCTACTACTGCCAGGGGACACAATCTATATTACCATCCTGGGTTGTTGCCCTTTGTATCTTCAATAGATTTTATGGGCGACCTGGACGTTTAGTTAGATACAGCACCATTTTGTCAAAATGTGTTACAGTACTGTCAGTTGTTGTTCTTCATATTGTTGTTGTTATTGTTGTTATTTTTAGCCCATCTAGACACAATAGCACGGTACTCAATGTTTTATCATTGTGTCGATAGGCTATCCTGAAATATCTTGACCCGAAGAAGACAAAGAATTTGCTGGGGGAAAAAAGTCGAATAACTTTGACAAGTTGCCTGAGTAAAAATCTACTTCATTTGGAGGGGAGGTGGGGATGTGATGGTCGGGAGAGGGGTGGGGAAGGGAGTGGTGGGCGGATTGGAGAGGTGAGGAAGGGAGTGGTAGGCGGATTGGAGAGGTGGGGAAGGGAGTGGTAGGCGGATTGGAGAGGTGGGGAAGGGAGTGGGGGGGCGGAGGAGAGGGGTGTGTAACTGCATTTAAGGGGAGAAAAATCAGACTTCTGATGCAGTCGTGTATGCAGCCACATTTGAAATTCTCTTTCATCAGAACCATTTACCTGTCGGGAAATTCGGAGATTGTGGGTTTATTCACAGGCCTTTGTTTCTCTTAATGCAAAGTTCTCCCTTGCTTGACAGAGAGAATATAGTTTCTTCATTTGTCGCTGACTATATCGATACTATTTATTTGTATATTTGTTATTGGCCACACAATGAAAATGTAACTTTTTTTTTCATGGCTTGATTTGTTATTAGAGAATATATAGCATGTTTTGGTTGTCGTTATTATTGGGCTAGTTTATTGTTCATTTTATCTATTTTATTTATCTATCGTGTTTTCAAATTTGCAGTCTTACAACAAAAAATAACTATTTTTCTTTAACGTGTTACTTTGCTATCAGTTAATGCTCAGAGACTTTTTTAAAATGTTATACATTAATCTGAAGACAAAGTGTGTGTACACATGACAGTTGGATTTCCAGACGATTTACACAGGAAAGGTCTTGTGTGACCTAGTGACTCGAGATATCGGAAGACTTGACTGCATTATACTCTTTGAACTCAAGTAGGTGATGTTATCTGGTTAGAGATTCCGAAAGCTGTCAAAACGTGAAGTCATCAGAGCCCAAATTTTGAGTTAATCAACACGTGTAACTGAATGTAACGTTCTTCATGGGATGAAAGGTGTAACTGCGTGCGAATCTGTTGGAAAAGTGCCACTTTTCAGCATCGATTGCTATGCCGCTTCTCTAGACTTTAGGCGATTGGTATCTAATGTATAGTCGATTTAGTTGTAAACCAAACCATGTCATATTCAGCTGTAGTCCTGTTTCTAGAGGAACACAGCGTACTGTTTAACCTGGCTATTTATTTCAGCTCTACTTATATTGTCTTCGTCGTGTTTTTTTTTTTTTATTTTCTTTGAAAATGCTATTGTATTTTTCTTTGAAAATGCTTGTTTGTCTTTTCTCTCTCTCTTTTTCTCTGATCGCAATTTCTTCTCTCTCTCTCTCTCTCTCACGCTCTCTCTCTCTCTCTCTCTCTCTCACTCTCTCTCTCTCTCTCTCTACACGCACACTCACACACTACATACACATGCGCACACACGCACACGCGCGCACGCACACACACACACACATAACACACACAAAACACACACACACACACACACACACACACACACACACACACACACGCACGAGCGCGCGCGTGCCATTGACTGTCTTCTCTCTATCACTGTGGACGGGATGAACCTGTCGCAGTCTTGTTCCTCTGTGTCCTACGATGTCCGCCCTCATCCTACTGACGGCTGGGAACACCAGAAGCTGTGGGGAAACCCGGTGATGAGATGGGTGTGAGGCAGAGTGGCTACCTGGATGACCACAACCTCACCCAGTGGGGATAGGTGGGTAGGCGATAGGAAAATATGGGAGGAGGCGGGGTGTTGTGTGTGTGGGGGGGGGGGGGGGGGAGTATGGTCATTGTGGGAAGAGGAGGGAACCAGTAGAGAAGGAATAGGAAAATGAGGGGTGGTGGTTGAGGGTGTGCTGGTGTTTGAAGTCCGGGACTGGAAGCGCTTCATTGTAGATGATGACACTGCGTCTGCCTCTGGTAGAAGACGCTTTCACTCAAAGATGACACACGGACAGAATGTTTTTGTTGTTTTTTTTTTTTTCCTGCAGCTGGTCTGCTATGCAAAGAGGAAGCAGGTAAGCTGGTATGGCAAGCCGGGGTGTTGTTGAGGGTTGGCAGGGTGTGCTTGAGGTTGGCGGGGTGTTGTTGAGGTTGGCGGGGTGTTGTTGAGGGTGGCGGGGTGTTGTTAAGGGTGGCGGGTTGTTGTTGAGGGTGGCGGGATGTTTCTTGAGCTTGGTGGGTGTTGATGAGGGTGGCGGGTGTGTATTGAGGTTAGAGGGGTGTTGTTTTAGGGTGGCGGATGTTTTTGAGGTTGGCGGAGTGTTGTTGAGGGTGGCGGGTGTTGTTGAGGTTGGAGGGTGTTGTTGCAGTTGGCGGGGTGATGTTGAGGTTGACGGAGTGTTGTTGAGGGTGGCAGATTGTTGTTGAGGTTAGCGGGGTGTTGCTGAGGGTGGCGGGGTGTTGTTGAGGGTGGCGGGGTGTTGTTGCAGATGGGTTCAGGGCAGGTTTTAATGAAGTCCAACTCCAGCAGGATGGTTTCAAACTGGGATGACTGCAGGCGGAGAAGGAAAGATGAAAGCAAAATTGGTGTGAATAAATGGGCCGTCAAACGAAGGAACAAAACAAATCATAAAGCAGACACTACGTGTTTCGACCTGATGGGTCTTCTTCAGGCAGGCTGAACACCATTCCAAGCAATGGCAACCAAGGACGAGCAGTCAGTCTCTGTTCTCTGCTCTCTTGGTGCCAACAGCGGCGTGAGTCAAAGACCAGTGTTATGCAATGGAAAGGGAGAGAGGGAAGCGGCGGGCAGGGAGAGGGTGCAGTTTAAAATGATTATATTGATTTAAAAAAAGACGGAAAATGATGGTATTGTATATGTATGTTGATGATGCTGATGCTGATGAAGATGATGATGATGATGATGATGATGATGATGATGATGATGATGATGATGAAGAAGAAGAAGAAGAAGAAGAAGATGATGATGATGATGATGATGATGATGATGATGATGATGATGATGATATCATCCGAACAGCCGAAGTACTTGAACACTGTGGTACAAATGCTTCAGCTGGGGATGAGAACATTACGTGTGTGGCGGTTTTGGTGGGGGTTTCTTTGTTGTTGTTTTTTTTTCCCCTCGCCACGTGGGCAGCCACACTCCGACTTCGAGGGATTTTGGAGACTGATAATGTTATGCTAGGAGCTTGTCACAACTGAAGACAATCCCCACGTAACTATGCAGAGCATAACAACATTTTGATGTAGCCTTGGTGTTCTAGCCTGTGTCAATTGGCCTGACACAGCCTTAGAAATCTGGCAGTAAGCATTCATCATCTCTCAATGGTCAGTCCAGCGCTGTACTTTTTTTTTGTGTTTTGTTTTTTTAGTTCATGTCTGTGGATGTGTGATTAATGGAGGAAGTTATGAAGAATTTCACCCCGTTTATCCTTAATCAACACTGCCTCTGACAGATTTCCTTGATATCTATTTCTTTTATGGCTGTATGTTGAAATGTACGGCACTTTTTAAAAAACAGACATCGTCTGAACCTCTTACCTGTACTTTTTGGACGTCACTGCCTACCTGGTTCTGTTTTTATTCCCTCCGTTTTTTCGACTTTTTTTTGGGTTTGTTTTTTTTGTTTTTTGTTTTTTTGGGTTTTTTTTTTCAATTGTATACATCTGTGGTGCCATGGTTTGCTGCAGTGTCTGTCCGTTCTGTACGATGGATGCTATAGACCACAAAGCTCCTCTTTTTACTGAGGGAAAGAAAGCCCACAAAAGCCGCACCCCTTCTCTGATTCGTGTTGCTGTATTTGAAGCCACAAAGATGTGATCCAATTTTTTATTGTTGGGGATATTTTTTATTTAGTTTTTTTTATTTTTGTTGTTTTTTTTTTACTGGGAATATTCCAGGAAAGCTCGGGTTATTGGTCACTGCACATCTTTGATCACTAACAGATGGAAGAAAAGTTGATACAGTTTGTAGTATACAGATTTTTTTTTTTCGGTGGGGGGGGGGGGGGGGGGGGGGGGGGGAGGGCGGGGGGGAGGGGGAGTAGAGACGTACGGACTTTACGTCTTCATACACGTTTGTTTATGACGGTTGTTTTGTATTTTCTCTTTTTCCCCAAAATTTTGTTTTTCCTTTTCGGCCTTCTCACCGGTCCTCCCTTTTCTTTCATTCAGCTTCTTCCACCCATCCCACCTCCCCCCGCCTCTCCTTCTCTCACACACACATATTTTATCCTGCACTATCACCACCTGATACAATCTGAATCATGCTTCTCTGTCTGTCCGTCTGTCTGTCTGTCTGCCTCTCTCTGTCTCTCTCTTTCCTCCCACCCTCTCTCTCTCTCTTACACACACACACACACACACACACACACACACACGTTCTTTCTTGCACTATCACTACCCGACTCACAATCTGCTATAGGTCTCTCTCTCTCTCTCTCTGATGAAATCTACCCCCCCCCCCCCCCTTTCTCTCTGATGAAATCTACCCCCCCCCCCCCCCCCCCCCTCTCTCTCTCTCTCTGAAGAAAATCGCATTCTCTCTCTCTCTCTCTCTCTCTCTCTCTCTCTCTCTCTCTCTCTCTCTCCACGATCACCACCCAACATACACTCTGATTCAAGAAGTTGTTTTCCCCCTCTGTTCCCATGACTGTCCTACTTTCCATTCCACACACCCCCCCCCCCTCCCCTCTCTCCCATCACCATGGCCCGTCCACAGAGCGGAACTGTGGAGAGACCTATCTGCAGACATCTTCTCTACCACACAATCTTCACTCCCCGCCAAAAGGCAGTCGTCTGTTGCAGACAGATTTTTTTTTTTTTTTTAGACATATAACCCCCCCCCCCCCCCCCCCCCCCCCCCCCCCCCCCCCGCTCCACCACCACCACCCTGTGTCTGCCATTCCCGTCCCACTCCCGACTCCCGACCCTCATTTTTTGCTACAAAGATGTAATCATTGAAAGGTTCATGTTTTTGAGCCACTTGGATGTGTTTGACGGACTGGGAATATACTGAAGGAAAAGGGGGAAGTGATGGAAATCTTGCCCTTTTTTTTTTGTCTTTTGGTAAGTTCTAGTGTCACTTTTTGTTTAACATTGTTTGGATAAAGTATTAGAAATCACTTTTCTGCATTTGTGAAAGGAATTTCAAGTTTAAATAGTCGAAAATGTATTTTTTTCCCCCCCTGTTTTGAGTGTTTGTGTGTGTGTGTTTCCATGGTGACCAGATGTTCTTCTTCGAATGAAAATGAATAAAAAGAAGAAGCGTCAGAGTGACATCATGTCTTTATTATTATAATGTGTAGAATATATGCACTAATGCATGCACGCACGCACACACGACGTGCATCCCACTCTGCCAACACCCCGTCCCAACACATATATCTCTCTCTCTCTCTCTCTCTCTCTCTCTCTCTCTCTCTCTCTCTCTCCCTTCACCTCCCACTGAAGATTAAGTATTAGGACAAGTGCATTCTTTGGAATGAAAAATAAAATCATTTCGATTTTACAGCATGTACATGTCACACCTGTAAACTGCATTACAACAAAGGAAACATCAGTTTAAAACACACACACACACACACACACACACACACACACACACACACAACAAGAGAAAAGAAATCTATTATTCTCGGTCATTCAAGTTCAAAATCTCAATGATGCACACCACCAAACCACCACAAAACCCGGACACCGCAGAAATTTACGGAGTTATCCATTGACCAGTATATATTCAACAGAATAAAGTACAATACAACATAAACTGCAATGAATTGAAAGGCAATGTAAAACAATACAAATTCTACCGAAGTGATTGAATTTTGCTCGTTTTGACTCAAATCTAGAGTTCTGGTGACATCATCATCAGATTATACATAAGCTACATTTTCTCCTAAACGTTTGACCTCAAAAGATAGCATCTGGAATACAGATGGCTTGCAAATGTTCAGGTACGTAGTCATTGAACTACACTATGATCGCTCATCATCAGAACTAGACTTTCACTTTCTTAGACCTAAGAGGTCGAAACGCGACGTATTTTGTCTTGTGATTCGTCGTTTGTCCACGTTGTTTGGTGGAGTCATTATAATTACTTTTTAAAATTTGATTAGATCTCCGCCTGCAGTCGTCTCACTTGGCAACTAGACTTTCATATATTTACTTTTTGAACAACATTGAATTGATGTCGATGAGACGCCCCATTACATACACACAGCCATTGAAATCACTATGACCAACAATATTACTACAATTCGAGACTGAAGCTGGGGCCGGAATAGCTCAGTGGTAGAGCGCTGGACTCGTAATCTCGGTGATCCTGGGGTTGCGGGTCCGAATCTCTGCCGGGCCGTTTCGTACAGGGGGACTTTTCCCTCGGAGTTCACATTAGTTCTGACTCCATTTCTCATACAGTCCTTCGAATGAGACTGTAAACCGAGGTTCCGTGTGTGAACGCACGCTTAACATCTCGCACACTCTTAAAATCCCATCACCAACTTTCGGAAGAGGCCAGTTTGGCCGTTGGTATGGAGGGCACGTTACACATAGCATGCACCCTGCGTAAGAAATGGTAAGAATGGAGGAAGTAAGGAAAGAAATGGAGTAAACAGTATTGACTGGGTGACACGGGAAACGAGTGAACGATGCGTCAGCAGGCAGCTCTTCGGTCGGCTCTACTCAGGTATGCAGCCCGTTGAGTAAACGAGAATGCGGATTGTAAAGCGCTTAGGGCTTGGTCTCTAGCCGAGGATAGGCGCTATGTAAGTATTCATAATAATAATGTGTGTGTTGTCCGTCGAGACGACGAAGACCATCTAGTAGTCATCCTGGGGTCAGGGGTGAGTGCGTAGATGACTGGTCAAGCCGATCCGCGCGTCCGGAAAGACCAATCCCAGTACGGACAGGGGATGGTGGCAGCAGCTGGAGATGATAAGCACACGGCAGTACTGGTGAGTACAAGCCAGAATCCAAACAGACACAGAAAAGAGAGCAGAGAGCAAAACCATGCTGATCCCAGACAGAATGCAGAACCAGCCTCTGAGCTTCTGACGTATGTCTTTCCTGACGTCACGCAAACATCCACATGGAGCGTAGGCCAGTTGTTTTGTGCATTGTAGGTCTGTTGTTCTTAACGTCTGAATGAATAATGTTCGTTAACAAATTCATTTATGACTTGCATTGTCTTTGAAATAGGCCTTACTCTATACTCAGTTGTGTATGTTTATGTGTATCGTACAGATTTGTATGGCATAAATATTTTGGACACATTTTAATCCGTTGTTTAGTGAATGCAGGCTTCCACTATTTGGGAGTCTGGTCCGTTTTTTTTTTTCCCGCTTGACTTTCATTCTTTTCATAGTCTTACTATTATCTATATTTCATATGATTTTTTTTCTTCCTTCCTTCCTTTTTCCTTTATTCTCTTTTCAGTGTGGGTTGTGTAAAACAGTCTCTGTATGGTAGCTTACAGGACAGCGATTTACAGGAGATGGGAAAGCCTTGATGTGACACATACTAATGATGACCAATTCATGGCTGCTACCGGTCTATACGTCAGATGCAGCTGACATCCAATGTCACTTTCTGCGTCACGTGGGGGGGTTGATGAACAGATCCTTACTGCTGGCGTGCTAATACGTCAGATGCAGCTGACAACCAACATGTCACTTTATACGTCAGATCCAGCTGACAACAATGTCCTCACTGCTGGCGTTCTATACGTCAGATGCAGCTGACAACCAATGTCACTTTCTATGTCACGAATGAACAATGAACATCTCTCCTAACTGCCGGCGTTCTTTACGTGAGATGCTGCTGACAACTACATATTAAGACTTTTTGCTCAGGATTAATCAGATCACAAAACTAACATTCTTTCGCAAGCAATGCAGACTGTTACTTATCAACCAGTCTTACACACACACACACACACACACACACACACACACACACACACACACACACACACACACACACACACACACACACAACACACACATACAAACAGATTTTCAGCACTAAATGATACCAGACCAGACCTTTTTCTCAGTTTATTCACACACTGGAATTCTGTAATCCAAATCAATGATGTCCAGTCAAACCAAAGATGTCCAGTCAAACCAAAGACGTACAGTCAAACCAAAGTTGTACATATCTACAAATGACAGAAACCAAAGAAGCAGTCAATACCTGTGTACAGCACATAAAATCAGTCAGCCAGAAATAAATATGCAAACTGGCAAATGTCTTTGCCAAGGGAAGAGTGTGTGTGGGGGGGGGGGAAGGGGAGGAGTATGTGCATGTGTCTGATCCCCTTGATAAAGGTAACAAAGAAATAATAGTTGGCAAATAACTCGGTTCTCCTCGCACCAGTTTCTGACCACACTCTGACATAATACTGACGCAGTACCTGAATTCAGGCCCCTGCACTAAGCCCAGGGGCGAAGCAGCAGCGGGCCCAGGAGAAGCAGGGAGGGGAGGGGAGAAGGCCTCCCCATTTCTTTTCCACAGTCTGCAACGCTCCAAACATTTGTGCGGAGTAGAGAAGGGGCGGGTGAGGCTGGGGACTGGGGGAAGGGAGGGAGGAGGAGGAGCAGGATGAGGAGGAGGAGAGGATATATTCTCCTTTACCAAATGAAGGACAATCAGAAAGTGTTGAAATGGAGGAGGGAGGATAGGGTGGAGGGGGATGACAACCTCATGCGCCGGCTGGAAGCTTTGAAGTCAACGTAAAACAGGGGTGGGGAGGGATTGGCGGGGATGGGATGGGTGGGATGGGAGGGGGGGGGGGGGGGGGTGGGGGGGGGTTGGGGAGAGGGTGGAAATGTCCCCTTGATCGAGTAAAGAACATTTTGCCAAATGTTGGGGGAGGGAAGGGGAGGAAGAGAGAGATGCTGTGCATCATTTGCGTATTATTTTCATCTGCTCATGATATGCTTTTTATCTTTTTTCTCCTCTCTGGAATGCGGTCTTTGATTTACTTTATATCTAAAAATAGGGCTGAGACATTATAGAATGCTGGGATCCCCATCCCTCCCCCTGGTCCGCACCTTTACACCTTCCATCCCTCCCCCTGGTCCGCACCTTTACACCCATTCCATCCCTCCCCCTGGTCCGCACCTTTACACCTTCCATCCCTCCCCCTGGTCCGCACCTTTACACCTTCCATCCCTCCCCCTGGTCCGCACCTTTACACCTTCCATCCCTCCCCCTGGTCCGCACCTTTACACCTTCCATCCCTCCCCCTGGTCCGCACCTTTACACCTTCCATCCCTCCCCCTGGTCCGCACCTTTACACCTTCCATCCCTCCCCCTGGTCCGCACCTTTACACTTCCATCTTCCATCCCTCCCCCTGGTCCGCACCTTTACACCTTCCATCCCTCCCCCTGGTCCGCACCTTTAACCTTCGAAGTTCTGAGGCCACAGTGATCTGACACATCAAATTCCCCACACTGTGAGTCTGCCCACCACATTAAGGTCTGTGTGCTGATAACACACACACACATCACATTCCCCACAGTGACAGGCTGCCCACCACATTAAGGTCTGTGTGCTGATGACACACACCACATCACATTCCCCACAGTGACAGTCTGCCTACCACATTAAGGTCAGTGTGCTGATGACACACACCACATCAAATTCCCCATACTGTGAGTCTGCCTACCACATTAAGGTCTGTGTGCTGATGACACACACCACATCACATTCCCCACAGTGACAGGCTGTCCACCACATTAAGGTCTGTGTGCTGATGACACACACACACCACATCACATTCCCCACAGTGACAGGCTGTCCACCACATTAACGTCTGTGCGCTGATGACATCACACACCTCACCACATGCTGTCAATGACAATCTCACAGACAGGCATACAAACAAGTGTGCATGCAAACTCACATACGAACAGTATACACAGATAAATTGTAACATGAATATACATTACTGGTGACATATATCATGTCTTCCTCTTCCCTGGTTGTCCCCCATTCTTCCCGGCAAAGGCAAAGACACTTAGATGAGTAGATCACAAAACACTTCTAAATTAAGCAAGTTAAATGAAAAACTACTCCATGCACACAGCGCCAGTATTAAAATGGGGTGAACATCACAGAACGGAACCAACGGTCCTGAAAAATACCCAAATGTATAAAGTACTCAAAAACATACAAAACAAAAAAAAAAAGTAAACACATAAACAAGAAAGAAAAAACTTACAAAAGTAAAACGTTATCTTTTTTTTAATCGCTGCATAAAACCAAACACAAACGAATAACACAGCTCAAATTATGACTGTATCACGCCAAATAAAATTGTTCCTTAAAAAGTACGCTGAAAGATAAAACTTTTGAAGTAAACACTTCATCAAGGAACAAATGTGTGAGCACATATGTCATATGTGTGCATGCTGATATGAGTTTGCGGGTGTATGTGTGTCTTTGCATGTGTGCACTGTAGATACTGCTTTTGTGCACATTACTTTTGAGCATGAGAGGAAGGGAGTGACTTGCTTCGTTAAATCTCAAAAGAGTTTCAGATTTTTTTTAAGTAGCCTAAACCATTCACCTCTGAGACACTGGCAGGGAGGAAGGGGGGGATGGGAGGAAGGGGGTGGGGGTAGGACATACTGGAATAAGTGTTGAAACAACTTCTGACATGATATTAAAAAAAACAACAGCCACAACAACAAAAAAATGCAAGACGTTCCATATCATGTGATATTTTGTTGAGAGAATTGTGAGTACCAGTTTAAGAAAATACCACAAAAATAATAAGTACTGCTATTTACAACAATATACTGTGAGTCAACTTTCTTTCTGAGACAATGAACAGACAAACAAGAAAGCTAAACAATCCCCCACCCCCACCCCCTCCACTTACTCTTTCACCTTGACATTCAAACTACCTCTTCTCTACCTCCGACAAGCTTTCTTTTTTCTGCCGTCTCCTCCTTTTCTGGTGGGGTCCCATTACAGATTGAACACACACACACACACACACACACACACACACACACATACATGCATGCACACACACAGGGGACATACACTCACATACACACACATAGGGACACGCATAGAGACACACACATACACACACATACACACAGAGGGGACACACACTCACATACACACACACACACACATAGGGATACACATAGAGACACACACACACACACACACACACACACACACACACACACACACACACACACACACACACAGGGGGACACACACACACATGTTAAGTCCTTTGCACAGCTGCAAGTCAAAAGAGTTGATGCTGAGGCTCTCGTTTAGAGTATACAGCTCTGTAACAATAGTCTACAGTTTTCAGAGACCTTTCTGTTTCCTCCAAATGTCCTGACCTTGAAACAACAGTCACACACCGGGCAGTCTGATCAGACTCACAACGAGGCAGTGCTCTTGAAGCCATCTATCTGGCCCTGTCAGGAACGCTTACTCAGAGGCTTCATCTAAGCATTGGTGCCCCGCATGTTGACAGCAACGAACCATTTTCAAAACTTGTCGTCGCCTCATCAAGCATGACATCACTGGGTTCCTGCATTTTCTGGAATTTGTAGTGCACTTTGTCACACTACATCCTACATCCTCAAGATTTTGCAGTGCCCAAGTGTCAGGATTTTGCAGTGCACAAGTGTCAGGATTTTACAGTGCACAAGTGTCAGGATTTTGCAGTGCACATTGTCACACTGTTCCTGCAGCCCTCAGGATTTTGCAGTGCACATCATCACACTGTTCCTGCATCCTCAGGATTTGGGAGTCCTGAAAGAAGAGTTGATTCATGACCAAATCGTAGTGGGCATGATGGATGACACGCTGTCGTCAGCTGAACAACCAGCAAAGCCTGAACTTCCTCTTGCTATGGCTGTCCAGCTCAGTCAGCAGGCAGAAGCCAGAGGCAGAGGACACCCCCAACCCCTTCTCAGAGATCACTCAGCTCTGCAGTCTGTGCAGTCAGTCAACAGAAATCCTCCAGAAACAAATGTAAGACCCATTCTTCACAATTCTCCAGCAGCTCATGTTCTCCGGTTAAACAGTACTCCCAATCCCGCTTTGAAATGAAGTGTGGCTACTATGGTCACAAACCTCGTCCCTCCCGAAATGAGTGCCCTGCGAAAAAATGCCACCTGCTCCTAGTGCCTAAAAGAGAGGTCACTACAAAGCAGTTATGTCACAGTGTTAGCAAGCGAACTGTCCATGAACTGACTGATAATGTGAGTGATACAGCCAATGACTCTGATGACTTCAACTAGTATGTTGACAACTGTCATAGCACTGAACTCTTCCGTGGTTCTATTGACCTCAGCCTCCACGACATGTGGAGTGCAACACTGGAAGTCACATCAGGCATTCTCACGCATAACCCAAGACCATGAAACAGTACGTTTTACTGGACAGCAGGGCCGACTGGCACGGAATTGATACGGTGGGCAGGCTGCATGAACACCACACACAGTAAGTAAACCAAACAATTAAACATGGATTAACCCATTATCGCATACACTGATCACCGCTGATCTGATGACCATACAACAATATTCACATGAATTCAGTGATCTGAAATCATCAGCATGGATGTACAGACAATAATGAGCGCATAATGAATACTTGTCTGTATGGAGACATTCACAAAAACCTCTCTTAGTGTCCTATGAACATGTACCACCGCCTGAGCTTTATAGCACAAAGCCAAACGCAAAGAATGTGCAGATGGACCACAGTTTATAAATCAAGGCACACTGTAAACAGTCAATGGACATATCAGCGGTAACGTTGCAAAAGCTGGCCCAATTTTCTACGAACTCTCAGACAAACCAGTCATAGATTAAAAGCTGATTACTGTGATTTGTTTAAGATCGTGAGTACAGTATGCATATAAGTGAAGTAAATGTATACAAAAACATTAAAAGTGCATCATACACACAAACACACGCACACAAAAAGATGTAACACAATGGCTAACATACACGCAAGCATGTCATTTGCCAACCCCATTTCTCTTGCATGTACACTGTTGCCCCTCCTCTTACCAACTCATCAAACATGCACAGTGTCAACTCACATTTACATTAATAACTTGTACTTCATTTCACTCAATTAAAAAAAAAAAAAATTCTTCCAATGACTAGAATGTCGGAGTCTGCTTGTTGAGTGTTGCTCTGGCATTTCCTATCCCACACAAAGCCTCAGACTGGTCAATAGAGCGGTGACGAAAACAGCCAACAATTAGTAAAAAAAAGATGTATGATATCATGCAAAACAGAAGCGAAGCATGACATTAACATAAAAACACTATGACTAAATAGAAACAGTGACAGCATGATAGCCAGGTTAGTCCAAGGAGGAAGAAGAGAAGAAGATGCAGTAGTAGCAGTCGCAGATTTAGCAGCAGCAAAAACTATACAGGCAGTAGAAGCCATTGTCACTCCCAGTGAGACAAAACTCAAAAGATAACAAATTCAATATCTCCACATCAAAGATGGTTTTCTCTCTCTCTCTTTTTTCTTTTTGCAAATACATCATGCTAACGTTAACTGAGTAGTGACAACATCAAAAGTGTATTGGCAATAATCAAGTAATCTCATGCTAAAGGTAGATAAATTCATAGTTGCTTCTCTTATACTGTCTGTCCATGAAATAGGACAAAGGAAAAAAAAACATGAAAGAAAGTTACATCCATTTCTTTTTTTGCCACAGTTTTCTTTCTTTGTTTTTTTTCCCTTTTGATACTGGCAAACATCAAGGATATGAATATACATCTGGATCTTGTACCACTCAGATATGTTGGACAGAGAGTTGAAACTTTCTCTCATCACTCTTTTCCACCAATCTGAATCAGCCATGGTTCCTTTTCCTCAAACACAACATGAGAATCTCTCTCTCTCTCTGTCTCTCTCTTTGTGCTCATAATGCTAAAGAAGAACTAAAATCAATTCACTGACAGCTCAATTCATCACATGTCCTCTCTCTCTCTCTCACTCTTTGTGCTCACAATGCTAATGAAGAACTAAAAACAATTCACTGACACCCCAGTTCACCACATGTTCTCTCTCTCCCTCTCTCTCTCTCTTGTGCCAATGCTGACAAAGAACTAAACCAATGCAGTGACAACCTCATTCACCAAATGCTCTCTCTCTCTCTCTCTCTGCCCCCCCCCCCCCCCCCCCCCCTCACACAATCTGAATCAGCCATGACACCCTTTCCTCCAATGCATAAAATGAAATTCTCTCTGTCTCTGTCCCTGTCTGTGCTAAAGTAGATGAAGAACTCAACAATGCAGTGAAAGCCCCATTCCTCACACATTCTCTCTGTGTCTCTCTCGGCATCAATACTAATGAAGAACAAAAGCCATCTAGCAACAAACTCTTATTGCCTTGTCTAACACGTGTCTGTTCGTCACATATTCTTACCACTCTTTGCCCCTACTTAAGGAAAGTGGTGGATACAAGCGAAACAAACAGACAAAAAAAGCCCTAACCTTCTACTTCTCTGGCAATAAAAATCGTCATTGTCTCTCACCAAATCTTGCACAATGCTTGTAAATCATGCTGGTGGAAGTCAACAACAACATTTTATTTCATCAGAAAATCCCCCCCGAGGAATGGCAGGGACTCTGTCCATGAACAAGACATCCCTCTCTTCAACAAGTTCTGTGCTAGGAAACTTCCTCTTTGCTTTCAATGAAAAAAAAAGAGAGAAATCATGATTTACAGTGGTCTGCTCTTTTTCTGGCTGTTTCATCTCTCTTTGCTCCAGACAGTCATCATATTTTTTCAGTCTTGTTTTACACCTCAAAATGCCGTTTCCCTTGTTTTTGCTCTATAAAATGCTTTTTTCTCTGGTTGTTGGCAATAAAATGTCAGCTTTTCTGACAAAGTGGAGGAGTGGCACAGAGCGTCTGCAGTGGATGCCAGCCATCCGCCGTGCAGTGCCACTTTGCCAATAACGCCTCTCCATCTCATTTCATCATGTTTGTTTGTTGGTTTGTTTGTTTGTTTATTAAGCACTGTTACTCTTCTCCATAATGTTGTACACATTTTCTCCTCAAAAACTGAGGGCAGTAAATCTGGTAAAGTGACTGAAGCCCCGATTAAAAATTGTTCATTATTTTTGGTGTTTACTAGGGTTTTTTTTCTCATAATGGGATTTTTTCCCCTTTCTTTTTTTTTTTTTGTTAGTAGTTTTTATTTAATTTTTTTTTTCACTAGTGACAACCCTGAATAAGCCCGAGGTCAGCTGGACAACACTGACTCTGGTAGAGTGCCCTGCGTTTGGCAAGGCAGGTCTTCAGACTGGTGTCTGCTATCATGGAAACAGGTCTGACAACAGATTAGCGCAAAAAAAAGGACAATTCTTTGGAGATAACATGATCACATGCTATTACCACATAAGTATGATGTGAACTGAACACCGATTTAAAACCAGCAAAATCAGAAAAAAATGTGTTAAATGTACTGGCAAAAAAAAAGGGATACTCTGTGACACAGGATTACTCTGTTAATTACTCATGAATCAGCCTGTCATAATTACCCTGTTTGTCACTCATGAAGCAGCCTGTCATAATTACTCCCGTTCTCACTCATGAATCAGCCTGTCATAATTACTCTGTTTCTCACTCATGAATCAACCTGTCATAATTACTCTGTTTCACTCATGAACAACCTGTCATAATTACTCTGTTTGTCACTCAATGAACCAGCCTGTCATAATTACTCTTCTGTCTGTCACCTAATGAATCAGCCTGTCATAATGAATACCTGTCTGCTTACTCTCAGTCATGAATCAGCCTGTCATAAACCTGTTAATGTTCATTCAAAGACTCAAGGTGTAATCATCCCCAGCATCATTAATCAAAAATGACATATGGTATATACAGCAGCAATTCAGAGGTACAAGGACATATGTTCACATGACAGCCTGTCTATACAAAAAATGCATACCAGTGCTCAATCAACTTCAATAACAACTTTACAGTGAGCATGTGCCACTCACACTTCAAGGTGATACAGTGCACCCAGTATTATAAGAGAGTGTGTTTGTGTGTGAGATAGAGAGACATAGAGAGATAGTGGTACCAGACATGTTTATGTGTGCAAAGCTGTGTGTGTGTGTGTGTACAGTGTGTGTGTGTGTGTGTGTGTGTACAGTGTGTGTGTGTGTGTGTCTTCAAGGTGTACTGTATGCACTGTGTGTGTGTGTGTGTGTCCTTCATTTAACGTCTATCTACTATTCATGATATTGCCAGACAATTATTATGTGCATTGTGTGTGCGTGCATGTGTGTGTGTGTGAGTGTGTGGACGCTCACATACTGCAAGTGCTGTTTCAGCCATATGTGACTGCTCCAGTCCTCAGCCGTGCGTGTGCACACACTGCTGGATTGTACCAAGCATTTCATCACACAGGCACTGGCGCACACATGTGCATGTCCTGACATGTTTGGAAACAAACATCATCTTGGCATGCTAATGCATCAACTCTTGTGCTAAAAAAGACTACATGCTCACAGTGTACATGTGCATGTGCACACGCACCTGCACACACACACACACACACACATGTATGTGTCATGACAGAAACGAGCAACCATGTCACACACACACACACACACACACACACACACACACACACACACACACACAATGTACACAGCACTACAGAATTGAGCAACTGTATCTCACACACACCTACACACTCTGTCTGCAGCATGACACAAATGAGCAACCATATGATGACATAAATCATTCCATTGAAACTATCCGAAGAAGAACTGGCTGTTTCATCTTGGAGCTCTCTCTTTGTTGACTTCATCCCAAGTCATGCACACCGGGTTTCTCACGCACAGCCACACCCGACAGCAGCTTACCCAGCACCAGTAATCCACAGGGAGCCGTCGCTGTCCGACTGTCCTGAGACTTCCCAGAAGGGGATGTATCTGATGCAAGCTGTCAGATCTGGACAGGAAAGGGGAGCAACCATATACCACGCTGGTGTCTAACACAGTTAACTCCCCTATTGACTACCTACGTCAGCAATCAATTACCACGGCCTTACGATAATCTAATTTCATCCTAAAGTGGCACGCACACACACAGAGCAAATCACATTGTAAAAGTTCCTCACACATACAAATGCAATAACACAAACACATTCACATAAGCCCACACACTCATCAAAGTGTGTGCGCTTACACACACACTCTCTGGCACACAACTAACTATGGGCTCACACAACTGAGAGAGACCAGCCAGTTTACCAGCCAATTTACCAGGTGATCTACCAGCCAATTTACCAGGTGATCTACCAGCCAACCTTCCAGCCCATTCCAGCCCATGTACCAGGCCATCTCCCACACTGTGGGCCACACCATCCAGCCCATGTACCAGGCCTTCTCCCACACTGCCACACCACCCACCTGCTCCATCAGGAGCTCCATCAGGAGCCCCTCTGTCGCCTCCTCTGCTTCCTCCTCCTCCACGGTTTCGTCCAGGTCCAGGTCGTCCTCACTGAAGTAGCCCTCGTGCACACCCGGGGAATGGGAGGACTGGAAATCTTGACGAATCAGATCCAGCTCCCTCAGCTCCTCCTGCACAGGCAGATCCGACAGACAGCATATCAGTCAGCAGTCTGCAGTATGTATGTGCATATATATATAATATGTGTGTGTGTGTGTGTGTATTTGTGTGTGGATGGTGTGTGTAAAATATCTGTTTCGAGCGCTGCATACAGACATACGCTCGAAACAGATCTATATATATATATATATATATCCTATATTTTAACAGATGTGTGTGTGTGTGTTTGTGTTGTGTGTATGTGTAAATGTGTGTTATATGTATGGGAGCAAGTGTGGTTGGGTATGTGCGTGTGTGTTTGTGAGTCTGTGTGTGTGTGTGTGTGCATGCACGCGCGCACATGCATGAATGCATGTGTGCATGCGTATGTGTGTGTATGTGTGTGTGTGTGTGTGAGTAGTGTGTAAGAGTGTAGTTGTATTGGTGCGTTTGTGTATGTCTGTGAGTGTGTGTGCATGCATGTGTGATATGTATGCGTGTGTGTATGTGATTTGTGTGTGTAGGTGTGTATAGGGTATGTGTGTGTGTGTGCGTGTGTGTGTGTGTGTGTGTGTGTGTGTGTGTGTGTGTGTGTGTGTGTGTGTGTGTGTGTGTGTGTGTGTGTGTGAAACGCGTGTGTATGCTTATAGGTGTGTATGTATGGGTAGGGGTGCATGTGTAACCGCGTCTAAGATGAATTTAGCTACCTCGCAGCGGCTAGTATCAAAGACTTTGGGCTGGAGGGTTATTGGGCTCAAATCCCATCCCAGCCGCTTTATTTGCAAGATTTACAAGCAGCTCATATGCAGCCTAGAAGTGTGCTATGGCCTCCAATGAGGTAACTGAAACCACACAGTCCTGGGATGGCCATGTTCCACGTTTCTATGGGGACCCCCGCACACAGTGGCTCCACACATCAGCAGCTTTCGTCGTGAATAGGGAGCCAAGTGGGTGGTGTCCTGCGTGTGTCATGTCAGAACAGGTGCTGCTGGACACCACAGAGGATAAGACAGCAAAACAAAAAGACTAATTTATATAGCAAACAAAGCGGGTAACTCTCCTTGTTTGTTCTGTGTGCTTTGCAGAGCTTAATCTAGGATTTTTTAAAAAGGGGGGCAGTCCCCCCCTCATATCAAAAAAAAGGGGGCACTCCCCCCCCCCCCCCCCCCAGGGCCACTTCTTCAGCCAATCGTCTTGAAACCGGTGTTCCCTTGCACTGGCACTCTTTTTAGGCTGCTCCTCCGAGCTTTTGGATGTAGCTGCGGTTTCTTCATGATCTTCTCCACCCTCGCATGGCACAGAATCTTATTTTTTCACTTTTCCTCCATGAAAGTCGAAGTCAAATAGGGTGGGTGCATGCTTCATTTTGGAAAATATCCCAGTATGGTGCCTTAAACTCTTGCAACTTCTCGTCGGTGATCGAGATGAAGGAGATGAAGACCGTCGATTGGTTGATTTACACTAACAGCCAATGAAATATCGAGAAATCGTTCGCTCCTGCTCAGTCCTAGTTTCATTTTTTCAAGCAGACGACAAACGAGCGCCGGCAATGATCAGTGAACAGGGCGGGCAGTCCTGCAACTGTGCAGGAGTCTGCCCACGTTAAGACTCAATAATTGCGGGAAGGAACAGACTTTCGGGGGATTGTACCAATCCCACGCTCTAGATTAAACTCTGGCTTTGTGTTGTCATTTCTGCTAGGCCGTTCAGTGTTGTAAGCGGCATTCCTTTAGAGTAATGGATCTGTAGTTATTTCATCATCATGGGAGCAAGAGTTACCCTACTTGTTTGCTATTAATTGTTTATTGTTCCTGTCCTTATTTAGCATTTCTCTTCCAGATCAATCTAGATTAATACCATCCAGCCAACAGCAGCATGGACCGCATGATTCCCTGCTGACACACGCCCGTGCATAGTGCTCAGTCCCTGCTGACGCGCAGATTTGGCCACTTTTTAATTTATTTCGACGGTAGCTAGACAACAACTGACAGCGTTGTGTTAGGTGTCACAGAAAGAACAAACACTCCACTAATCGAACATAGTAATTTCGAATCATTTATTTTCAATGTGTAGACACGACTGTGAGTTGAAAAACACGTCTGACAAGTAAAAAAAATGCTTTGTTTACATTCTATTCCGTTCTTTCACAACACCAAAATCATTAGATGAAGGGATGACTGCCTCTTCAAACAATTCACTTTCCTCCTCTCTTTCATAGTTTTCTGTCTCTGTATCACTCCCCTCATCACTAGATGCACTTTGTAATATGATTTCAAGCGCTTCATTGAGCGAGAAAATCACTACCACCCCTTCGCCTGATCAACATTTTTTCTGGCACAGGAAATACGAGCCGCACGCGCTTAGCAGGAAAGCCCGGTGCCACCAGTTTCTTTGTTTCAAAGCTCCTGGGGTCAGCCAAGTTGACAATAGGACACTGAAAGTGTGGTCTACAACTCGCTACGACATCCCCAAGACTAGTTACAGAGCTTATTTCCCTTGGATCATTTTATGGAAAGTGTAGGAATTTTTTATGTTCCCGTCATGCGATAGTGGATGACACAGCAGAACATACTGTCTGTCCGTCAGCCAGCCTTGGATGACGTGGCACAAGGGAAAGAAATCCCGTCAGCCACTACTGGCTGACATGGCTGGTAAAGGTTAATTAAGAACACTGGCTGGTAAAGGAAACTGGCATGCCAAGCCCCTTCAGCCTGGATACAGCAGAGTGTCATGATCATTTCCAATTATGACAATCATTGTAATTATCACTGTGACTGACCCGAACCATCTGCAGGTGGTGACATCTCTTGCTGCTGATGGCACGCATGGGGAATGGGTTCAGCTCGTGGAAGGCAATCTGTGCATCGAAAAATCATGTCAAATTAGTTACATCAGATGAACAACAACCAAGCGTATTCTAAACTACATGAGAACAATCTGACCACATCTGCATATTAAGGCCTTTTTTCGTTGTTGTTGTTTTTTTCAATAACTTTTGCCATCATCCAAACGAAGCAAAAAAAAAAAAAATCAATGTTGCTAACCACAAATGCTTTATGCCAGACAATAAGATGGTTCTATACAATGTGTAGTAATCACTGTTGTTATTACTGTTATTAGTACTATACCAATTGGTCCAGTTTGTCCAGTTTACAACAAACAACAGGGTCAAAAGCAACGCCTGTTCATCCGATTCTTTGCTAGCCTACATGATTTGGTTTGTTTCCTTCTTTCCTTTGGTGGTATAGTAAATTTTTCTTTTAATTTTTTTTTGCAATGTCCACCTACAGTCACCTCACTTTGAAACAAACTTACATGATTGTTCTGCATAGAACAGACACTATGAAATATAGAGCTTTAAAACGTAAACAATTTTGAAATAAACAAGATTCACTTTTGTTTTTTGGAGGTTATGTTTATTTCACCCATTGAAATAATTCAGAATGCTAACGCCTGCCTGGGCAAAATCACTACTTTTGCAACAGCCCACAACCAACATGTTCACAAATCTCGTTGTGAACCAAAACAATGCATAAACAAAGATCTAAGAATGAAAACAGTTAACTCCAAATACCATAGTATGAATAAGAAAAAAAAGTACACTGTTTATTACAAGTGAAAAAAAAAATGAAAATATAAATGAGTGTAAGAAAGCAATAACACAAGTGGGCTCACAACAGGAGGTGCAAGTGACGTCTATTTCCCACACACAACACCAAACAGACAAGTGAACTGTCCACCGCTGTGTCTTTCCCAAACATCACCAATAGGAGATTTTCACAAATTCAGAAAACAATACTCTCCATACAGCCGTCTGTTGAACAGTATATAACTTCACATAATGTTCAGCCAGTCAGTCATTCTCTTTCTTTCTTCTGTCAGAAAGTTTCAAATGAGGCAACTGCAGGCAAGAAATTGAAGCAAGTTAAAAGAAAAAGCACCATGCCACCAAACAAAAGAAACAAATAAATCACACGACAAACACAACACGTTTTCGACCTCTCTGGTCTTCTTCAGACATGATAAACAACATTCAGGACAATGAAAACGAAGAATGAACAACCACTTATCTCCTCAAAAGGGGTGCAAAATGGGACAAGTGGAATGTCAAACCACTTTGCCTAAATCACTGATTAAAGTCAATAAAATCAAAAACTTTCAGCACCCAAGTTGTTTGATGCACATGACAGGCATTCCATCATTAACAGTTTTGTTGTTTAAATTGATATTTTCATTATGAACAAACAAGTCATTTTCTCTGGCTTCATCACGCACCATAATTCTTGCTCTCTGAATGAAGATCTTGTTCCACTGCACAACTCTGACATTTGTGAATGCAGGTCATTCTCCATGCATTACATTTCATGTGAATGAGAAAGGAACAGCTTGGCACTGTTTTCATAAACTTGAACTCAAAACATTCAAATTTTAACACACAGATGCACACACACACACACACACACACACACACACACACACACACACACACACAGTCTCCTGGATCTCCACACAGCACAGCCCTGCCCGCACTGACCTGGGTGATCCTCTTGACGTTGGTAACCTTCTCCCCCAGCATGCGCATGTAGCGGTAGATGTGGGGCGCCTCCTTCAGCGTCAGGATCTCCTCCTCCGCGTACTTCAGGAAGGCCAGGCTGAACCGGAACAGCACCTGCCACACCACCACCACGGACAATGGAATGGGAGGATCACTGGGTATTCCCAGCCCTGGATCAGGATCAAAGGGCGCTAGAGACCGCAGGATGAACCTAAGTAAGGGTTTGACTGAAGTTAAGACAACTGTTCCAACTTGACCAAGGTTTGAATTCTGCTGAATGCCCTTTGAGTGACTGCTGTTGCTCGCTCGTTAGATTTTCAGTGGTGGTGGGGGTGGTTGGTGGTGGTGATGGTGGTGGTGTTTTGTTGCTGTTGTGCTGTTGCTGTTCTTTTGCTCCCTTTTTTTTTCGTATCTTCTTTTTCATGCCATCCCTGTGGATTTGTTTCTTTGCCACTCATTCTGACTCCCCCCCCCCCCCCCCCCCACACACACACACAAAGGTGTGTCCCAAATCAGCTCCAGCATCAGCACTCTATAGGCAGCATTCAATACCAAGGTGTTAGTAGGCAACCCACCAGAGCAGACACTGCACTGCTGCCGAGTCACTTTGGTGGTGTTCACCAGTGCCTCTTCTGATCCAACATTTACTGAGCCAGCACTGATGACAATAACTACTTAGATACAGAGAGATTTTTTTAGTTTAACAGTTATCAAACAGATTGATGATGATGAACATAATGCTACGGAATTCCTTTTTTTTTGGTCTGAGACTACACGGTAGGGCTGCACTCTACAGTTCTTTTCATAATACATCCTAGAGTCAACCAGGCCCAAGAGACACAGACACCTGTGGTGTGGTCAGGAAATTTGAGTGACACTTTCAAATACATATCCATGAAGAGATTAATTCTAAACTGTGAGGTCTTCCCACAGCACACTTAAATCTGTGTTCAATCTAGCTAGGGTGGACAAATCCTACGATAAATGGTTGAGAGAGGAGTCATACTGACGGCCCCAAAGTCTGCCAGCATGTGACGTTAAGTATTTGCACCACAGTGGCTGGTTACTGTTGTAGTTCCTGTGCTGCTATTGGATTGTTGGTTTGCTGATACTGAAATCTGACTACAGATATACTACACTTAAAAGTGAAGCACTACACATCAATTTAATCTGATTTTTTGATTCACTGTTGTTGTTGTTTTTTCTTCTTGCTGTCTTATCCTCTGTGCTCCCTCCCCTCCAGTCCCCACAAAGCATCTGAATTTCAAGTCAACACCAGGCAACCCACTAGGGGAGACACAGCACTGCTGCTCAGTCACTGCAATGGTGGTTCACCAACTCTCTAAGTTATGGGACACCTGGCTTACTGAATGAAGAACACCCACACAAACATCTTCAACAACTGGTCACAACACCTCTGCCCTGTCGTGCCTGGCCAAGGGCAGAAACGTGCGTATGCATCCCTGACTACCCATGATTCCATCCTAGCTCCATGATCCGATCAGAAACCCTGTGCTCACCTTACTGCCCTCGTAGAGGAGGGCGTCCCAGCAGCGCAGGAAGGTGTCGGGGCGCACATTGTCGACGAAGATGGTGAGGAACCAGTTGAAGGTGTAGAGGGACAGGTCCACGTCATGCTGCTCAAAGTGGCAGTGCAGCTTGGGCAGCTTCTCAAGCACTAGCTCCTTCAGCACACGCTGGACAACACACAGAGGGTCAATACACAGTCGTCAACACACACAGTGGTCAAATACACAGTGGTCAAACACAGTGGTCAATATACAGTGGTCAACACACACAGTGGTCAATACACAGTGGTCAACAAACAGGTCAATACACACTGGGTGTACACACACCCTTATTGGACTTTCCCGTATTGGACTTGATTTTTTTTTTTTAATTATCATTTATAGCTGTCAGTAACGGCTATTCTGGTAAAATAAAACATCAGGCATCATCCATGACCCATAATGAATATACCTACAAATTTTCAGAAAGATCGGCTCAGAAGTTTTGTCTGGAGCGAGTGGAACACATTTTGACCATGAACGGACACACAGACAGACACTCAGACAGCATTTCTTCGTTCCCATTGTAAAGTACCCCCTGTTCTATAAGAACTGGGAGTACAAAAAAGACATGCCACAAATTAATGCCATTGACAGAACTCAAACCAGCCAGCTCCCAGCCTTTGCAGTGATGTGCTACGATCTTATCTCTGCATCGCTTTTCCTCATACTGATCAGGTGAAAGTACAAAAAGATAGAGATGAACCAACTATGAATCTCCTGTCAGCTGTTAGCATGAGTAATGCATACAAAACTAACACATCAGCTACTCAATGTAACATGAGTAATACAACAAAACTAACACATCACCCTCTCAGTCTACACTGAAATACAACAATCAGGTGTCAAAGTTGCCAACCAACGCACATCACGCTGGTCAATTTGCTGTGAATTCTGTAAACAGTCACATCACTGCTGGTCACTTCGCTGTGAATGTGGTAAACAGTCATGCTTGTGACAGCTCCTCTGTACACAATTCCCACCCTTTCCCACACTTCGGGCCTGGCAGTACCTGATCGGCCTGGGCTGCGGCCAGGGTCTTGGTGTAGTAGTCTTTGGGCAGCAGGTGCTCCACCAGGGCTTCCAGGCACCAGAACGACTCCTCCTCACTCAGGAACAGCAGGGCGATGGCCGCCAACCGGTTCAACCCCTGCAACGACACGGTGATCGCTGTCAGTGTGTGTGTGTGTGTGTGTGTGTGTGTGTGTGTGTGTGTGTGTGTGTGTGTGTGTGTGTGTGTGCGCGCATGCGCGCGTGCGTGCATGTGTGCGCGCGTGTGTGTGTGTGTGTGTTGTGTGTGTGTGTGTGTGTGTGTGTGTGTGTGTGTGTGTGTGTGTGTGTGTGTGTGGGGGGGGGGGGGGGGGGGTATGTGTGATGCGTGTATGTGTGTGTGTGAGTGTGTACGAGTGTAAGTGTGTGTGTGTGTGTGTGTGTGTGTGTGTGTGTGTGTGGTGGGGGGTATGGTGTGATGTGTGTATGTGAGTGTGTATGTGTGTAAGTGTGTATGTGTGTGAATGTGTGTAAGTGTGTGTGTGTGTGGGGGGGGGGGGGGGGGGGGGTATGTGTGATGTGTGTGTGTGTGTGTGTGTCTATGTGTGTGTAAGTGTGTATGTGTGTATGTGTGCGTAAGTGTGTATGTGTGTGTGTGTGTGTGTGTGTGTGTAACACAAGTAGTGAGGGGTGTGGGGAAGTGGGGCTGGGAGGTGTAGATGTACTGGTGAGGATAAGACAGGATAAAAATGGGGCGCTAGGGTGTGAGGCAGGACAAAGAAATGGGTGGGGGGTGTTGGGGAAGACAGTAAGGTAAACAATCTGATCAAGAACTCAATCGTGTAAAATGCAGGCGAACATTCTATGTCTCTTACAAATGTGGGGGCAGAGGAATGAGACAGTAAGGTAAACAATCTGATCAAGAACTCAATCATGTTAAATGCAGGCGAACATTCTATATCTCTTACAATGGGGCAGAGGAATGAGACAGTAAGGTAAACAATCTGATCAAGAACTCAATCATGCTAAATGCAGGCGAACATTCTATATCTCTTTCAATAAAACAAAACAAAACAAAACAAAAGCCTTTTTAAACTGTATATGACATTTCCTTTCCATGTAAAAACAACAACAAAAAAAACTTTAAAGATATATACATGTACACAAAAAACTAAGTCATATCTTTACCTTCATTTTATTACAAAGCTTTTTCAAACAAAAATGTACTCTCAAAACAAAAAGCTGTCTCGCCACACATCTTTGTCAGCTGACCTGACAATAGCCAATCAGTGGGTTGTGCACACTGTAGGACAGCAGGACACGTCGTAGCTTGGGAATTCCATCGGACTCCATGGAATCAAAGTGTCGATTGTTGGGCAGCGTCCGTAACAGATCCAGCTCAATCTGCAAGACAGCGCAGGTCAAAGGTCAAACTGGGTTTCCTGACAACCACCAACGCTGCCCCTCAACGCCATCCTTGGCTCCTACATGTGGAGTTCTTTTTCCTAGATCTGAGGAGGGGAGGGGGATGGGGGCGTTGTACACTCTTGAAATTATCGTTAACTGTTGAACCTAACAATAAAGTGGCAGTCAACTGACAACACTGCTTAAAGTGAATGTGGCTCTGTTAGATGTTGTCTGTTGTATGAATAACCTCATTAGAAAGTGGCAGTCACTGTACTGACTGGTTAAAGAGAACATGGCCCTGTTAGACGTTGCCTGTTGTAGGAATAACCTCATAATAAAGTGACAGAAGACTGGTTAAAGAGAACATGGCTCCGTGGGAATAACCTCACAATAAAGTGACAGAAGACTGGTTAAAGAGAACATGGCTCTGTGGGAATAACCTCACAATAAAGTGACAGAAGACTGGTTAAAGAGAACATGGCTCTGTGGGAATAACCTCACAATAAAGTGACAGAAGACTGGTCAAAGAGAACATGGCTCTGTGGGAATAACCTCACAATAAAGTGACAGAAGACTGGTTAAAGAGAACATGGCTCTGTGGGAATAACCTCACAATAAAGTGACAGAAGACTGGTTAAAGAGAACATGGCTCTGTGGGAATAACCTCACAATAAAGTGACAGAAGACTGGTTAAAGAGAACATGGCTCTGTTACATGCTGCCTGTTATAGGAATAACCTCACAATAAAGTGACAGAAGACTGGTTAAAGAGAACATGGCTCTGTGGGAATAACCTCACAATAAAGTGACAGAAGACTAGTTAAAGAGAACATGGCTCTGTTACATGCTGCCTGTTGTAGGAATAACCTCACAATAAGTGACAGAAGACTGGTTAAAGAGAACATGGCTCTGTTACATGCTGCCTGTTGTAGGAATAACCTCACAATAAAGTGACAGAAGACTGGTTAAAGAGAACATGGCTCTGTGGGAATAACCTCACAATAAAGTGACAGAAGACTGGTTAAAGAGAACATGGCTCTGTGGGATAACCTCATAATAAAGTGACAGAAGACTAGTTAAAGAGAACATGGCTCTGTTACATGCTGCCTGTTATAGGAATAACCTCACAATAAAGTGACCCCCCCCCCCCCCCCCCCCCCCCCCCCCCCCCCCCATTCCACACTGCCAAACAACGGTAGGTAACCCCTACGAAACTTTCTGGATACTTTCCTGAGGTATTTATGTGTAAGAACACATAGGACAGCACTTGATTTTATGATACAGGCTATTTTCAGTACAAAATCTATTACAAACAGCTACTTCCAGTCTACCACTGGGACACTGCACAATGATACTGGCAGAAAATGTTTAAGTTCTCCAAGGTTTGGCGCAAGATGGGCATTGAATGAAAGCCTTTTCATTCAGCGCCCATTTTGTGGCGAACTTGAGAGGATAAGTGATTACTTATTCTCTTCGTTTTCATTGTCCTGAATGCTGTTTATCTAGCCCGAGGAAGGCCTGACAGGTTGAAACCCATCATGTTTTGTCTTGTAATTTGTTTTGTCCATGGCAATCGGTGGCATTACTTTAAACTTCTTTTAAAAAAAATGTTTCAGTTTCTACCTGCAGTCACCTCACTTTGAGACTAACTATTCTGTTACTGATTGAGCTGATGTTAGCCGTCCTCTTCCTGGCACTACTGTCACACACACTCATTCCTGCCTCCCCTTCCATAGCTACATCCAGGCTCACACTGCCGCAGCATCCTCTGTGAGTGATCAACAACAGAGAGCAGTGAGGCAACCCACCAGAACAGCCCCTGCACTCCTGCTGATATCAGTGCGGTGGTGTTCAGCGAAGGCCTGCTGGGTTTTTACCTGTTTGGCAGCGGGGTTGGATTTGCTGTTTTTGATCCTCTCTCCCAAGTCCTTCTTGTAATACAGAGGACCCAGCTTGTCTCGGGTCTGGGCCACATAGAAGTTGATGCACCTGCACACAACAGTGAGAACCACCTCCAGACACTGTGTCAACATGGTCAGTCAGTCCTGTCATCCCCTTTCCATACATGTTCTTTGTATTCATATGGAACGACCTATCGCCCTTTCCATACATGTTTAATGTATTCATAGGAACGACTTATCACCCTTTCAATACATGTTCTTTGCATTCATATATTCACAGGAATGACCTCTCAACTTTTCCATATAAGTTTAATGTATTCATAGGAACGACCTCTCACCCTTTCCATACATGTTTAATGTATTCATAGGAACGACCTCTCACCCTTTCCATACATACCATTGTTTAATGTATTCATAGGAACAACCTCTCACCCTTTCTATACATGTTTAATGTATTCATAGGAACAACCTCTCACCCCTTTCCATACATGTTTAAATGTATATATCAAAACGACCTCTCACCCTTTTTAGTCCATACATGTTTAATGTATTCATACATTCATAGGAACGACCTCTCACCCTTTCCATACATGTTCTTTGTATTCGTGGGGATCCCATCCTGATGAGAGCCCCTGAGTTCCGGTGATCGTGTGTCAGCGGTTTGCCGGACTGCGACTGCCCCACCATGAAGTTCCCCACCATGACCTTCTCCCACTTGACGTGCTTGGACGTCGTTTCGTCCACTTCCTGCAACATCGTCCAAGCCAATCAAAACCACCTTCACATATTTTTTAGTCAGCATATATTTTTAAAATAAGAGCTATGTATAGGCATTTCTGTTTGCCCTATCTCATTTATACTTGCACCACCACCTTGATTAATATCTGAAATACAATGATGATCACACAAATCAGACTACCATCTAGAGTGAGAAAGGAAAATAAATCTGACTTTCTACAAAAAACTTTACTGTGCTAGGTTGTCTTGTGTTGTGTCGTATTGTGTCATATTATTCCATCATGTCCTGATATGATCCATTGAAGAATACAAGTGCAAGTGCTCCTGAAAAGCTGTTTATGAATGATGTGGGTTTTTTTTTTTTCCTCCCCCATTTTGGCTGATTTAGTTTTGTGTCTGGGGAAAAAGGATGGAACTTCCTTTATCGTTGAAAATCCAGGAAAAAAATAAGAGAGTGAAAAGCTGACACAAAGCACCCTGCATTAATAGTGCTGAATGGGAGCTAACTTCGTCCAGTCCAGCAGAGTGGCAACACCATGAGTGAGCAGACTGAGGAAGCCAGCCAACACTGGTCTTAACTTCATTTCTTCGAACAGGGTCATCACCATTTTAAAGATAAATAACAGTTCACACAAACAAAATTTCCTTAGTTTATGATACGCATATCTTTAGCATATATCTGACACCACAAATGTTTGCAAATTCAGTGTTGTCAGACAAAGGAAGCCAGCTAAAGGAATAATGTAGTGGAGGAAGGTGGGACAGTGGACTGACCTTGATACGACTGTTGATCTCGTCTGACTGGCGCTGAAGGATGTTGGCCTTTGCCACCAGTACGTCGTCCGTCTCCTCCTCTGTGCTGCGCATCAGGAAGCCGTAGCGGTCATACTCCATGCTGCAATCAACAACACCAACGCTACCGGTCAACCCATAGTGGTTGTAGTCCATGCTGCGATCAACATCACCAACGCTACTAGGTCAACCCCTAGTGGTTGTAGTCCATGCTGCAATCAACACCACCAACACTACAGGTCAACCCATAGCAGTCGTAGTCCATGCTGCGATCAACATCACCAACACTACAGGTCAACCCCTAGCGGTCATAGTCCATGCTGCAATCAACACCAGCAACACTACAGGTCAACCCATAGCAGTCATAGTCCATGCTGCAATCAACACCACCAGCACTACAGGTCAACCCATAGCAGTCGTAGTCCATGCTGCAATCAACACCACACCAGCACTACAGGTCAACCTCTAGCATTACAGGTCAACCACTAGCGGTCGTAGTACATACTGCAATCAACACCCCAACGCTACAGGTCAACCCCTAGCATTACAGGTCAACACATAGCGTTACAGGTCAACCCAAAGCGGTCATAGTCCAAGCTGCAATCAACACCACCAACACTTCAAGTCAACCCATAGTGTTACATATCAACCCATAGTGGTTGTAGTCCATGCTGCCATCAACACCACCAACACTTCAAGTCAACCCATAGTGTTACATATCAACCCATAGTGGTTGTAGTCCATGCTGCAATCAACACCACCAACACTTCAAGTCAACCATAGTGTTACATATCAACCCATAGCGGTTGTAGTCCATGCTGCAATCAACACCAACAACACTACTGGTCAATGAGATCATGCTGGCTTATTACCTGTAACCCGAAATACACTGATATCAGTGCAACCAACTGTTATACCTACCAGAATGCCATGGTTACACTTATTAGACATCTACATCAATCATTCTTCTCTGAATTAGCACATGAGGACTGCAGATCTTCAATTACTGTCTGAAAAAAGAGTGGACTCTTAAGAGATGTGGATGAAGATCTGTTGTTGATCAACTGTCCAGCCTTTGGGGCCCACAGACCTTACCATCTGGCCAACAGGGGGCAAGCAGGAAGGAGAACAAGCCAAGTCTGTTGTCATTACTACAATCCAGTGTCAGTCCATCTCACAGTCTGATTTCACTGTTCTCATCAATCATGGACTCCATGACCTTAACATGACCTGACACTTTGAAATATAGAGTTGGAGTGAGGCTGACAGTTCAAAGTCAAGAGTGGAAGGCCGACAGTTTTAAGTCAAGAGTGGAAGGCTGACAGTTCAAAATCAAGAGTGGAAGGCTTACAGTTCAAAGTCAAGAGTGGAAGGCTGACAGTTCAAAGTCAAGAGTGGAAGGCTGACAGTTCAAAATCAAGAGTGGAAGGCTTACAGTTCAAAGTCAAGAGTGGAAGGCTGACAGTTCAAAGTCAAGAGTGGAAGGCTGACAGTTCCAAGGGAAGTGTGGAGGGACTGACAGCTCAACAGAAAAAAATGGTGGATTGGCAGTCCAAAGGAGAGTGATGGCTGACATTTGAAAGGACAGAGTGGAGAGTTGACAAAGGAAAGAATGGAGGGTTGACAGTTCAAAGGACAAATGGTGGAAGCTTGACAGTTCAAAGGACAGGGTGGAGGGCTGACATTTCAAAGGACAGAGTGGAGGGTTGACAGTTCAAAGGACAGAGTGGAAGCTTGACAGTTCAAAGGACAGAGTGGAAGGCTGACAGTTCAAAGGAACAGAGTGGAGGGTTGACAGTTCAAAGGACAGAGTGGAAGCTTGACAGTTCAAAGGACAGGGTGGAAGCTTGACAGTTCAAAGGACAGAGTGGAGGGTTGACAGTTCAAAGGACAGGGTGGAAGCTTGACAGTTCAAAGGACAGAGTGGAGGGCTGACAGTTCAAAGGACAGAGTGGAAGGTTAACAGTTCAAAGGACAGGGTGGAAGGTTAACAGTTCAAAGGACAGAGTGGAAGGCTGACAGTTCAAAGGACAGAGTGAAGAGTTGACAGTTCAAAGGACAGAGTGGAGGGTTGACAGTTCAAAGGACTGAGTGGAGGGGATTGACAGTCCAAAAGACAGAGGACAGCATTGACAGTTCAAAGGACAGAGTGGAAGATTGACAGTTCAAAGGACAGAATGGAGGGGTCAACAGTCAAAAGGACCGAGTGGAGGACTGACAGTCCAAAGGACAGAGTACAGTGTTGACAGTTCCAAGGACAGAGTGGAGGGTTGACAGGTCAAAAGAAAAAGAGGAGGGTTGACAGGTCAAAGGACAGAGTGGAGGGTTGACAGGTCAAAAGGACAGATTGGAGAGTTGACAGGTCAAAGGAAAGAGGGGTGGGTTGTCAGGTCAAAGGACAGAGTGGAGGGTTGACAGGTCAAAGGAAAAAGTTGTGAGTTGACAGGTCAAAGGACAGAGAGGAGGGTTTGACAGGTCAAAGGACAGAGTGGTGGGTTGACAGGTCAAAGGAAAGAGTGGAGGGTTGACAAGTCAAAAAAAGAGTGGAGTGGTTGACACTTGAAAGGAAAGAGTGGAGGTTTGACAAGTCAAAGGAAAGAGTGATGGGTTGACAGGTCAAAGGAAAGAGAGGAAGGTTGAAAGATCAAAGGAATGAGGGGAGGGTTGACAGGTCAATGGAATGAGGGGAGGGTTGACAGGTCAATGGAATGAGGGGAGGGTTGACAGGTCAAAGAAAGAGTGGTGGACAGACAGGTCAAAGGACAGAGTGGAGAGTTGACAGGGTCAAAGGAAAGAGGCGGGTTGACAGGTTAAAGGACCCAGTGGTGGGTTGACAGGTCAAAAGAAAGAGAAGAAGGTTGACAGGTCAAAGGAAAGAGAAGAAGGCTGACAGGTCAAAGGACTGAGAAGAAGGCTGACAGACAGGTCAAAGGAAAAGAGAGCTGGGTTTACAGGTAAAAAGAAAGAGTGGAGGGTTGACAGGTCAAAGGACAGAGAGGAGGGCTGACAGGTCAAGGGACAGAGTGGATAGCTCCTGGTGGACTGCTGTTGTTCTAACCATCAGACAACAAAGCCTGGGTACGGCTGTGGGAGGGTTAGGGAGCCAGAAGAAGTGGTGTGACAGGCAGGCTTCAGACACAGCAAATCATGGGACTTAACAAAGTCATCACCCCTTAAAAAAAAAAAAAAAAAAGAAAGAAAGAAAAAAAAAAAAAAAAAACCAACCTATACATCTACCATTAGGAAAAACCAAATTCACTGATAATCAAAGTGCAGTGGGAGGGGGACTCCGCTGGGTATGCTCCCATTCCATCAGAAACTTGCTCCTGCTTTCTGATGCAGATCTGAGCATGGAGTGATGTACCATTCGTTTTGGGGAGCCAACCATGGTCAGAACAGTCCGTTCCCACAGCCTTCGTCAGTCTCTGTCACTTCTTCAGAGTCTTGCTGACACATGACATCTGAGCGTGATGTAGTTTTGCTTTCCAAGAAGACAGACAAAATGGCGATAATCCAATCTTGCTGAGAAGTTTACAAGAGAATTTATGACATCAGTGTCATCAGATTGCAAACCAAATAAAAGTGGACAGCTCTGTGCAGATTCCATTTCCAGTTTTTGCTTCCTCCCTGATTTTTTTCTCTTTTTTTTTTTTTTCCAATTTTTTTTCCCACACATCCCCAACCCCGATTCTCATTTTTACATTTTGCTGAAATTTGTGCATTTGTAGAGAAGTGAAAGCCCTGATCTAATGCATCTACATGTACCAGAAAGAGGACAGCAGGCTGACCTGTGTGAAGACAGGAAGGGGTAGCGGGCTTCATCCTGTTCCTCTGCAGAGCCTGTGTCAGACTCCATCTCTAGAGCTTCCTTCAGCAGCTGTGACACCGCCTCCTGCGACTTCAGCTCCTCCCCTCCTGGTACAACATGCATCCACAATGAACAACATGCGTCCCCCTGTACAACACACATCCACCCTGAACACCACATCCACCCTGAACAACATGTATCCACCCTGAACAACACACATCCATTCTGAACAACACGCATCCTTCCTGAACAACACGTGTCCACCCAGAACAACATGTACCCAAGTTGAACCACACACATTCACTACCAAACAACACACATGTACCAATGAACAACAAATATCCACCCTGAGCAGCACACATCCATCCTGAACAACACGCATCCACCCTGAACAACACACATCCACCCTGAACAACAAGCATCCATCCACCCTGAACAACATGCATCCACCCTGAACAACATGCATCCACCCTGAACAACATGCATCCAACCTGAACAACATGCATCCAACCTAAACAACACACACATCCACCTTTAGCAACATACATTCACCTTGAACAACATGCATCCACCCTGAACAACATGCATCCACCATGAACAAGATGTGTCCACCCTGAATAACATGCATCCACCCTGAACAAATGCATCCATCCTGAACAACAAGCATCCACCCTGAACAACACAAATCCACTCTGAACAACACACATCCACCAATGAACAACACACATCCACCTGAACAACACACATCCACTTTTAACAACATACATCCACCCGTCAACAGCATTCATCCACCACTGAACAAGACACATTCACTACCAAACAACACACATCCACCACTGAACAACACACATTCACTACCGAACAACACACATCTACCACTGAACAACACACATCCACCCTGAGTAGCACACATCCACCCTGAACAACACAGTTTCAATCTGAACAACACATCCATCCTGAACAACACACATTCACCACTGAACAACATGCACACACCCTGAACAACACATCCACCACTAAGCAACACACATCCACCACTGAACAACACACATCCACCGCTGCTGAACAACAGCACCAGACCTGTCTATCTCAAAATAAAACCATTAGTATTCCATGGAGTAAATTTTAGTATTCCATGACAATTAAGAGTATTTTTCTTACCGTGAACTTTAATATGGATCTCATCTCATACAACCGCAGCGAACTCACTGCGCTGTACTCACACTCAAACACTCACACCAGTTAGCACAAGTACACTACACACACACTAGCTAGCTCATCTCATTACAAAAATGATAATAAAAATATCATAATGCCCTCCTCCCTTTCACCCCCCCCCCCCTTAACACACACACACACACACACACACACACACACACACACACACACAGTGACAGACAGTCACACACATGTATACCCTTCATACCCTTTTGTACGGTTTTCATTTTCCATCTTTCTCTTCTCTTTGTACTGCCACTCCATCTCCCCCCCCCCCCCCCCCCCTTGTTTTTTGGGGGTGGGGGGAGGGTGGGAAAGGGGAAAGTGGAGCTAATTAACAGTACTAGTTGAAGTGACAGACACACCTTGAGCAGTTTTGCTGTCACTAGTGTCAGGAAACATCTCCTTGAATAGGGAACATGACGATCGGTCGCTGACAGGGGCAGATTCGCATCAGCCACCAGCCTACACATCATAATCATCATCTCAGCGTTTGTCACCTGCAGCTCCAGGTCCCACACTAGACTTCGCCTCAGCCTTTTTCAATGCTTGTACAACTGAAGGTGTTCCTTTCATCACTTCTGTTAGTCTTTCATGCGATTTTGATGAAACATGCTTTACGCAGTTGTTGCGCCCTCCATGAGCACAACTAAAACCCATTTTGCACAAAAGTGCACCACACGAAGTTAGACCTTTCCTGAGCTTTGGACTAAGCACTTCCAAGTTGTGTAATACACATTCAGGAAAGTTTGCTCCCTCATTTTGGCAACCTTCTTTTCAACATGTAGTTCTTCATCACTCTCATGAACACGTAATTTCGCTGGTGGCGGAATTTTCTTAGTGAATATCTGTCAGTCGTTCACTATGAAAGATGGCCGACCATGGTGTAAGCGAGTATGCAAACTGGAACAAGGTACAATAACTCGTGTCTTCAAACAGGAAAATAGTAGGTTTTTTTTTTTTTTTTTAGCCAATGTTGCCAATTTTTATATTTTTGTCGTATTCAGTGTATTATCCTATTTTCCAGACAAATTTCGTAAAATACACTAAAAGATCGTAGGGTAGACAGGTCTGCAACACACATCATTGGTGAACAACACACATCCACCACTGAACAACACACATCCACCCTGAACAAAACATCCACCACTGAAAACCACACATGGCTGCCTCAATGGCGGGATAAAAAACGGTCATACACACAAAACTCCACTCCCTTTGTTGGACAGATGGGATTAATCCTTGCCTCTCTATACAGGGAATGTCCGCAGGAGTATCAGCCTGTGTATGTGACAAAAAAAAAACAACCAAAAAAACCACACACACATCCACACTGAACAACACACATCCACTGCTAAACAACAACACACATCAACTGGTGAACAACACACATCCACTGGTGAACAACACACATCCACTGGTGAACAACACACATCCACCACTGTACAACACAACCACCACTAAAAACCACACATCCACTGGTGAACAACACACATCCACCACTGTACAACATCCACCACCACTAAAACCACACATCCACACCAACAACACACATCCACTGGTGAACAACACACATCCACCATTGTACAACACACATTCTGGTCAGCATTTGAGAAAAGTTACTGCTTTGTAGTATGTGAATTACAATAATCAAATGTGAACCAACCCTACACACATGAACACACACACACACACACACACACACACACACACACACACACAGAGAATTCTACCAACCTCTCACTGGTTGGTCTTTCTCGTTCAGGAGAAACAGGTACTTGCTCCTAGTCTGGCAGTACTTGGCATCCAAGTTGGCATAATTCCTGCAGTAAAACATTCCACATCAGAACTGAATCCCCCCAGCACAGCACAGCACCATTTCACAATTACAACAGACACTAAAAGATGACCATCCCCGCAGGTGTCTGTATCTCCCAGGCCCGGTTAACCCTTGAACATTATACCAGGAAACAACAGTCATGCCCTGTCAAGTAGTTTCCTACCCAACTGGAACTCCATATTATCATCTTCATCCTCACTGATAATAATTATAACAAGTAAAAAGCTCCAATCTTCACTCTCATCATTACTATCATTTTCACCTCCTATCACAGTAGAGGGACACCTCCTGATCTTCTGGTAACTACAGTAGGAATAGTCTCTCCCAATACAAATTACTTTCAAACCTGGTTCATCAGCATGCTTTGGCACACATTCATGCTATCTCATCAATTTTGTTCTTCAACACTTCAAGGCTGTAGTCCCTGCCATTATTCCGATGCATCACCATGTCGTCAAAGACTCAGACACAGCCAGACATCATTTTGCACACAAGAGCTAGTGAGAGTTATCACTCTTTTGGTCAAAGCACACAGAGAAAACAATGGTTACACAGCGCAAGTGCAACAACCACTGAAGAACTTCATCACTGGATTTTTGTTTCAGGTTGTTTTTTTTTTTTTTTTTTCAGTTTGTCATATTCATTGTATTTCACCATACATGTGTAAAAAATAAGAGCAAAATCGTATGTGTAAAAAACAAGACTGGGAAAGACAAAAGAGAGGCAGGTGAGGACGAGGATATGAACAGTAGTGAAGGGGACCCATGGGCTGGATCAATGTGGGGGAGGATGGATTAGGTGCCACAGAGACAGATGGACCTATGACCCACACGCACTGCAACACTCAACAGTCAGGCTTTCCATTTCACTCAAGCGTGGGTGTGTGACAGCAAACTAGGGCCACAGAGGCAGATGGAGCCATGACCCACACGCACTGTAACCAACACTCAGCAGTCAGGCTTTCCACTTCACTCCAGTGTGGATGTGTGACGGCAGACTCACATCAGTAGCTCCTTTTCTCGCTTCTCATCCATCTTCCTCAGCTCGTTCAGCTCCATGATCTCTTTGGTCAGAAAGGTGTTCTGCAGCTGGTAGGCCTGCACCGAGTCCTGGGCCACAACACGCACAGCCACACAACACAGCTTCAGGCCATGGCCTTAATGAACACATTCTATTGGTTTTAAAAAAAGAGAAAGACATTGGACATTGACAAGGTCTGTATTAAAAAAAAAAAAAAAAAGACACAAAACTGGCAAACTCTTATACACTTTTTAGACATGATTGAATTGAATTTCCTTACTAACGTGTTCATTTTCAGTGTGAATTATGTGCAGTTTACAGTATACTGTCAATAACGTTACCATTCTCTGAGAGTAGGCACAGTCTGCTTTGATCGATGAAAGCAGGAGTCAGCCAGCATTACACTGCTAGAGGTCAGATCCAGTGTCCTAAGCATCTCCACATTATGAAAAAGTTGCAGAAGCTGGTCGTTAAAGCCATGCTGGAAAGTGAATTTGCCACCAACACCATAATTTCCTTCCATTTTTATAAGGGACTGCATCAAGTTACCACATATCACAAATCCAGAACAGCTTTGATAGATGTTAGGGTCCTATCGAGGCTACATGCATTTCTCCAGATCTAACCACATCTTTGATCACTGCATGAACCCTAATACAGATGTCCTCTCAACAAACAACATCAGATTTGGAAGGTCAATTCATCAGCTGACTGCACTGATATGTTGACTATATCTATCATATCACCACACAGGGGGACTAACAGATGATATCCTGCACATATGATATATCAGAGCAGACACCACTGAGACGAATCATGAATGCTGTCTCATCTGGTGAGTTGCCTCATGGTACCCTCACACTGACAGCTCCTAGTGGACTGCTGGCTCTGGGACTGGGACAGAACTATCATGGGCATGACTGTGTGTACATGTGAGTGAAATGAGCCGTGAGGGAATGATACAACCAAACAGGCATGAAAAAGGTGTGACTTAAACAGAAATCCACTGTGCGAGCACCTTCAGGGCCTGGAGCTCCGTGGTGTTGGTCATAACGATGGGCGGGGCTGCGTCTGCTCGTTGGGCGTGGTGTTGTCTGCTGTGCTGCTTTCCAGCTCAGAGATCTGGCGGGTCAGCTGAACGACGGTTTCGTCCCTGGCCTTGAGCATGTCCTGCAGCATGGCGACTTCATCCTGCAGCGACTTCTGATCCCGCTCATTGATCCTGCCCACATCAACATGCCATCTCTGACTGATCCTGTCCACATCATCATGCCCTCTCTGACTGATCCTGTCCACATCAACATGCCCTCCCTGCCCACATCAATATGCCCTCTCTGACTGATCCTGTCCACAACAACATCCCCTCTCTGACTGATCCTGTCCACATCAACATGCCCCCTGACTGATCCTGTACCCACGTCAACATGCCCTCCCTGCCCATGTCAACATGCCCCCTCTGACTGATCCTGTCCATGTCAACATCCCTCTCTCTGACTGATCCTGTCCACATCAACACCCCCTCTCTGACTGATCCTGTCCACATCACATCCCCTCCCTGCCCACATCAACGTACCCCCTCTGACTGATCTTGTCCAAATCAACATGCCCTCTCTGACTGATCCTGTCCTTATCAACATCCCTCTCTGACTGATGTCCTGTCCTTATCAACATGCCTCTCTGACTGATCCTGTCCACAACATGCCCTCTCTGTCCACATCAACATGCCCTCTCTGACTGATCCTGCCCACATCAACATGCCCTCTCTCTGACTGATCCTGCCCACATCAACATGCCCTCTCTGACTGATCCTCAACATGCTTACATCAACATGCCCTCTCTGACTGATCCTGCCCACATCAACATGCCCTCTCTGCCCACATCAACATGCCCTCTCTGCCCATATCAACATGCATCCCCTCTCTGCCCACATCACATGCCCTCTCTGCCATCACATCAACATGCCCTCTCTGCCCACATCAACATGCCCTCTCTGCCCATATCAACATGCCCTCTCTGCCCATATCAACATGCCCTCTCTGCCCACATCAACATGCCCTCTCTCTGCCCACATCAACATGCCCTCTCTGCCCACATCAACATGCCCTCTCTGCCCATATCAACATGCCCTCTCTGCCCACATCAACATGCCATGCCTTCCTGCCCACATCAACATGCCCTCCCTGCTCACATCAACATACCCTCCCTGTCCATATCAACATACCCTCCCTGCCCGCATCAACATGCCCTCCCCTGTCCGGATCAACACGCTCTCCCTGCCCATATCAACATGCCCTCTCTGCCCATTTCAACATGCCCTCCTGTCCACATCAGAACATGCCCTCTCTGATTGATCCTGCCCACATCAACATGCCCTCTGCCCACATCAACATGCCCTCTCTGCCCACATCAACATGCCCTCTCTGTCCACATCAACACACCCTCTCTACTCACATCAACATGCCTCTCTGCCCCACATCAACATGCCCTCTCTCCCCACATCAACATGCCCTCTCTGCCCACATCAACATGCCCTCTCTCCCCACATCAACATGCCATGCTCTCTGCCCACATCAGCATGCCCTTGATCCTGCTCACATTAACAAATACTAGTGAGAGGCGACAGTTGCTTAGTTATAGATATCAAGACGAAACAAGCAGGCTCACACAAATCACACTACAGATTTTTATGCAAAATTCAGTACAAGGTAGACATGCATTTTTTGTGAGGGATGGGAGTGGGAGGGGGATGGCGTGGGTTTTTTTTTTTTTTTTTTTTTTTTTTTTAAGGAAGCAGACTACTGTCCTTAAAGGCATGAAACTGGTGGGACCATGGTGTGTGAATGTGTATGTTTGTGACTGTGTGTGTGTGTGTGTGTGTGTGTGTGTGTGCTTGTGTGAAGGAGTGCATGTATGTATGCATATATGTATGTGTGTGCTTGCACTCCATCTTTCTTTTTACCCCTGTTTTTTTTTTCTGCTTTCCCCAGTATCATTTTCCAGCTCAGTGCACCCTCCATCCATTTTCAACTCAAGAGCTGGTCTTCAAAGCTATGAGATGAGTGTGTGTAAGTGTTGTAACTTCCATTTACAGTGTCATGAAGAAAACCTTGGCACTTCTTCTCACTCAGCCCATCCTCTCCCCCCCCCCTCTCCCTCCTGCCCCCCCCCCCCCCCCCCCCCTCTCTCCCCTCGATAACCTACTTGGCCTGCTGCTCCAGGAAGGCCTTCTGCTCCTGCACCATGGCCAGGCCGTGCTCCAGCTCCACCACGTGTTTGTCCCGCTGCTGCAGCATCAAGTCTTTCTCCTCAGCACTCTTTCCCTCGCTCTCTTTCCTGGGGTTCACCACAGAACAGAGGAAAAGACCGGTCTCTTTGTCAGGAACAGATATCTCAGAGAGTTAGCTCAGAACAAAGCGAAAGACTTCTCTTTGTCAGGAACAGATATCTCAGACAGTTAGCACAGAACAAAGTGAAAGACCGGCCTGTTTGACAGGAACAGACATCTCAGACAGTTAGCACAGAACAGATTATCTCAGACAGTTAGCACGGAACAGATTATCTCAGACAGTTAGCACAGAACAAAGGAAAGACTGGTCTCTTTGTCAGGAACAGATATCTCAGACAGTTAGCACAGAACAAAGGAAAGACTGGCCTGTTTGACAGGAACAGACATCTCAGACAGTTAGCACAGATCAAAGTGAAAGACTGGCCTGTTTGACAGGAGCAGATATCTCAGACAGTTAGCACAGAGCAAAGGGAAAGACTGGCCTGTCTGACAGGAACAGATATCTCAGACAGTCTGTGCACCTTCAGAGACGCCATGCATGCTGCAACAAATGTTCTGTGGACTGTCACTAGTATTTGGTTTTCATCACAACTGTCTTGATCATCATTATGACTGTTATTGTTGTTGTTGCTGTTGTTATTTATGATTACTGATCAATAGTAACTACGTCATCTTCTGAACAATCGTTCCCCACAAATACGTGCACACACACACACACACACACACACACACACACACACACACACACACACACACATGCACACACACATGTGCATGTATGCCCTTATATACACATATATCAACACTCTTTCACATGTGCATGTGTGCAGGAGCCTGCTTACACAAACCCACAGATCACACATTCACATGCACGCTGAGACACATGTACATGCATGCTCACACTGCCTACACTGCCACACACATGCGAGCCCATGCTCACCCATCTGCGTATACACAGACATAAACACACATGTAGACACATATACAAACACACACACACACACACATTTGATGACTCAGAGCCAAAACCATGCATCTGGAAAAAGTCTGTTTTGAGTAAACTGAAGCTACGGTATTAAAAAAAAATTCTTTCTTTGCTGTTGTTCTTCAGAACACAACAATCAGATTCTACAATTCTGCCTTTCAGTTTAATTCAATTCATGACAAGTTGCTGAGCTGTTCAATGTAAAGACTTAAGAGATTTGCTGAATTTGCAAGAAGTACAGTCTTTGCAAGAAATTGATGAAGACACTTTGAGGGGCTATAAACCAAGCAACTAACTGTATATCTGACAGATAAACTGTTTGACTGGAAAAAAAAAAAAACCTACCATAGGCAATGTATATCCCCCCCCCCCCCCCCCCCCCCCCCCCCCCCCCCCCCCCCCCCCCCCCCCCCCCCCCCCAAGTCAAAATTGCACTATGAGAAAGGCTGTTTGGTAGTAAACTTAAAGGATCACATTTACACATAGACCTATATATTTCGCATTTCTCAATCTTCTGTCTGTTAGATGCATACATTGCATGTAGGACACTAACGGCTCCCTGTGGATTGCCAGTGCCGAGGCTGCAACAGGACAAGGCAGGGTGTGGCTGTGAACAGGGAGCCAAAGTGGTGTGGGGGTAATGCCACTGACAACGATATTGAAAAAAAAAAGTTTTAGATCTTCCAAAGATGCCCTTCAAATTCTTTTCACTCAATCCAGTCAAGATTCTAAACATTCTAGAATTATCATTTGCCTTTTTCTCCTTTCATCAGGGGCATTATTTTTTTCCAACAGAAATCTGTGACCAAAAGACACACTAAAGTGCGGGCAAGAGTAGGCAGCTAGTATCCCTGACTGAACTCAGCAATGACAGGGTCAGTGTCCTGAACCTCCGTGACAACCTCACCTGGTATCTATGGTCACCCTCTGGACATCCAGCTCCTTCTGCAGCAGTTTGATGATCTCCCTGTTGCTTCTGTCTCCTCCTCTGCTGCCTTCAGGTCTTCCTTTAACGACAGGATATCCCCCTGAAGCTGGAAAGACACAGCTGCTTGTTCTACAATGACAGACAGGATATCCCCTTTAAACTAAAAAGACACAACTACTTGTTCCACAATGACACGATATCCCCTAAAAGCTGAAAAGACACAACTGCTTGTTCTACAATGACACAATATCCCCCTGAAACTGAAAAGACACAACTGCTTGCTCCACAACAACAGGATATCCCCTAAAGCTGAAAAGACACAACTGCTTGTTTCGCAACGACAGGATATCCCCTAAAGCTGAAAAGACACAACTGCTTGCGCAACGACAGGATATCCCCTAAAGCTGAAAAGACACAACTGCTTGAATCACAAGGACAGGATATATCCCTAAAGCTGAAAAGACACAACTGCTTGTTTCACAATGACAGGATATCCTGTAAAGCTGAAAAGACACAACTGCTTGTATCACAAGGACAGGATATCCCCTGAAGCTGAAATGATACAACTTCTTGTTCCACGAGGACAGGATATCCCCTAAAGCTGAAAAGACACAACAGCTTGTTCTACAATGACAGGATATCCCCTGAAGCTGAAAAGACACAACTGCTTGTTCCACAGGGACAAGATATCACCTAAGCTGAAAAGACACAAGTGCTTACTCCGCAAGGAAATAGGACATCCCCCTAAGCTGCAAAGACACAACTGATTGATCCACAATGACAGGATATCCCCCTGAACCTGCAAATATACAACTGCTTGTTCCACAAAAACCACAATCTGAACGTCAGAACTCAATCACCGTCTTGGCTGTTTCACTCCTGTGCAAGAAATAAGGGTCGCATACTTTTTTTTTTTTCATTTCTTTCTTTAATAATGATGAATATGGCTTTTTTCATTTTTTTTCTTTGATAATGGTGTATGTGTAATGAACCAAATGCAAACTGCTGATATCATGGATCATGCCATTCATTTCTACAACTAAAAGTAGGATATCACTTCTCAAACTTCTCCCACCCTTCTCAGTACTTCCTCTCCATCCCTTCCCATTCTCACCACCTCCATCTCACCTCCACCCTTTCCCCATTCATCTGCTCCCCTCTCACAGGATTTTGCCTCTCTCTTTTTATTTTTTTTTTTTTTTTCAAAGACAACATTTTTCAGTTCACAACCTCTAACTTTCGTACTGCAAGTTTGCCAGTTGGTGCGATATTTTATTTGAGGAATAAACCAAAACAATGCACAAGTCGCAGGTGCTGAGAGGTTTTGAATTTCATTTGAATAACTGCTTCCCATTCAGACTAAAGGATCTGGCGCTGTTCAAAAGTTCATCTTCACCATCAGATTACCCGAAATAATGATGACCACCAGATATGTTACTTGTATTTGTAAAAAGACCCAACAGGGTGAAACATGCTTGTGTCTGTTTCGTAATTTGTTTTTTTCCTTTATTTAGCAGCTCAATACTTGTATTTCTGCTTTTATGTTATAATCAGCATGAACATATATAGAAAAAGAGGTGAGAAAAGCAAGGACTCACACTCTCTACATTTGTAGCATGTCTGCGCATCAGGGCTGTAGACCTTCTTTGACCCAGAGTCTTTGAACAATCCAAAGGACGAGGTTCCCGAGTCGCCGGATGTGCGCTTGGTGGATCGGACATCTTGGCGAACTTCCCGCCCAGTCTGGTGGAGGAGCTGTTGGAGGCTGTGGATGAGGCTGACGCTAGGGAGGGGGCTGAGGCTGAAATGGGGAAAGAAGAGGTCGGCTCTGTCCGTGATGCCTGTTCCATGTCGTGGTCCAGGATGGTCCACTCGTCTCTCGTCTCCCCTGGGGATGGGATGGGATGGGAGATAATTTGCTAGCTGTAAAACAAAAACCTTTCAGCGTGTAAAAGACAACACCATTTTTCAGATGATAGCAAAGAAAGAGATCTCCAGCTTCTGGCTGTGGACAGGAGACTCAGAATGAGCCATGTGGGTGCAATGCCACTTAAGTGGCACAGAAGATGGGGGGCCACACCAAAAAAAAAAATCTCTCCAAGTCTATGGGAAAACGGCTACTCAGATGTAGGTTTCTGTAATTTAACATCATGTCCCTTAATCACCCCTCATGGCCACTGGAAGTGCCCTGTTCTGTCCCTAATGTTCTGTCCCTGAATCACCCCTCATGGTCATTGGAAGTGCCCTGTTCTGTCCCTGAATCACCCCTCATGGCCACTGGAAGTGCCCTGTTCTCTCCCTGAACACCCCTCATGGCCACTGGAAGTGCCCTGTTCTCCCCTGAATCACCCCTCATGGTCATGAAGTGCCCTGTTGGTCATTGGAATGTGCCACTGGAAGTGCTGTTCCCCTGAATCACCCCTCATGGCCACTGGAAGTGCCCTGTTCTCTCCCTGAACCCACCCTCATGGCCACCAAGTGCCCTGTTCCCTGAATCACCCCTCATGGCCACTGGAAGTGCACTGTTCTGTCCCTGAACCACCCCTCATGGCCACTGGAAGTGCCCTGTTCTCTCCCTGAACCACCCAGAATCATCCACTGACCACACACTGTTTACCTTCACTTCTGCTTTGAATGGGAACTGACACTTGATCACATGTTGAAAAATGTCACATTATTTCAGAACTTACGTCAGTTTTGTTTAACAGTCCTTCATGGCCTACACTATTGTTCTGTTCAACATGTAAGTGCAATGAAATCTGGTCAGGCTATCTTCTGCAAACATGGGAATAAAGCCCCCTCTTTTCTGATTTTTTTTTTCTTTTATCTTCTATGTGTATTGTGTGGACCAAATCCTCTTTACTGACGATCTCAAAGGTACCTTCCTACTTTGACACGGGGTGTAATGGGTTAAATGACAATATGGACACTAAATGGTTTGCCTGCCAGATCAGTTGAATCCCTCCAGTCAAACTCACATGACAGATACACAATGTTCAGACACAAACGGAAGGTTAAA
>JADBJO010000191.1:425000-430000 GCA_016801955.1 Conus betulinus | reverse complement strand
TGTGTGTTGATTTGTATTTGGTTTTGTTTCTTAATACTGTGTTGAGTGTTGATTTGTATTTGACTTGTTTCTTTGCACTCTGTGTTGTGTGTTGGTTTGCATTTGACTTGTTTCTTTGCACTGTGTTGTGTGTTGATTTGTATTTGACTTGTTTCTTTGTACTGTATTGTGTGTTGATTTGTATTTGACTTGTTTCTTTGCACTCTGTGTTGTGTGTGTTTGTTTGTATTTGGCTTGTTCCTTTGCACTCTGTGTTGTGTGTTGGTTTGTATTTGACTTGTTTCTATGCCTTCTGTGTTATGTGTTGATTTGCATTTGGCTTGTTCCTTTGTACTCTGTCTTATGTGTTGATTTGTATTTGACTTGTATCTTTGCACTGTGTTGTGTGTTGATTTGTATTTGGTTTGTTTCCTAATACTGTGTTGAGTGTTGATTTGTATTTGACTTGTTTCTTTGCACTCTGTGCTGTGTGTTGGTTTGCATTTGACTTGTTTCTTTGCACTGTGTTGTGTGTTGATTTGTATTTGACTTGTTTCTTTGTACTGTATGTGTGTGTTGATTTGTATTTTGACTTGTTTCTTTGCACACTCTGTGTGTGTGTTGGTTTGTATTTGGCTTGTTCCTTTGCACTCTGTGTTGTGTGTGGTTTTTGTATTTGACTTGTTTCTATGCCTTCTGTGTTATGTGTTGATTTGCATTTGGCTTGTTCCTTTGTACTCTGTCTTATGTGTTGATTTGTATTTGGTTTGTTTCTATGCACTCTGTGTTGTGTGTTGATTTGCATTTGACTTGAATTGTTCTTTGCACTGTGTTGTGTGTTGATTTGTATTTGGTTTGTTTCTTAACACTCTGTGTTGTGTGTTGATTTGTATTTGACTTGTTTCTTTGCACTCTGTGTTGTGTGTTGATTTGTATTTGACAATTCTTTGCACTCTGTGTTGTGTGTTGATTTGTAATTGACATGTTTCTTTTGTACTGTATTGCGTGCTGATTTATATTTGACTTGTTTCTTTGCACTCTGTGTTGTGCGTTGATTTGTATTTGGCTTGTTTCATTTCACTCTGTGTTATGTTTCACTTTGTATTTGGTTTGTTTTCTTCGCACACCGTGTTGGGCATCGATCTGTATTTGGACTTGTTTCTTTGCACTGTGTGTAGGGAGTTTTGTTTTCCCACCACTGCAGACTATTTTAATTTTATAACTCAGTGACTGCCTACCAGACTTGAGATTGGACCCCACTTATCTGCCTGTCTCCCTCTGACGTCATTTTACTTCTTTCCACACTTTATTTTTTTTTGCTTTAGAGAGCTGGAGGGGAGACAAATCAGGGAGGGGGTGGGCATTGTCGTTATGAAGCACCCTCACTTTAAAAAAAAAAAAAAAAAAATTTTTTTTGGTGCATGATATGCCGCTGTTTATCTGTTAAACAAAAGAATTACAAAGCCAAGCATTCTGAAGAAAGTCTGGCACTTACCTGAAATACAAAACAATAGAAGCTGAACCAAAATTAAGAACGAAAAAAAAAAGAAAAAAAAAAAAACAACTGAAAACGGACACACAGCGACACATGCATGCATGCCCTCCCCTCCTCCCTCAACTTCTCCATCGACACAGCTTCCTCCAATTCTGAACTTTTCCTCTCTTCAAACATGGTTACTTGTCATACAAACTTTTAAAAACTTTTGAACAGGTGAAAAAAAAAAAATGAAACAAAATGCAATGAAAACGGATATACATTTTTCATAACACAAAGCATGAAATGAAATAAGATAAAATAAAGCCAATTTATATGATTAATTAAACACACACACACACACACACACACACACACACACACACACACACACACACACAGAGCGTCACATGTAACAAAATAAGTGTTTCCATGACCCATCTTCAGCAGTCATTGGACAGCAAGGTGTTCAAGTCCTCAGTTTTCCTCAGACCCCCATTACAACGCCATAGCCCATCTACTCTCCCTCCCCTCGGAACAAACAAACCTACACAAAACTTCAAACCCCCACCCCTCTCCCCGCAAATCCCAGCACAACCGACTCACTTGGACTTGTGGGAGAGATCTGGGAGCGTATACTGGACACGGCGTCGCGGATCTCACACTGCAGATTGCTCAGCGACCACTGCCGTGTCTTGCCTGCTGACGACGCACCCCCATACCCGGATGACACAGAGCTGCCGCTGTCAAGGTTGTCACAGCTGGCGCTCCGCTGCACCACCGACACTCCGTCATCCTCCTCGGGGGCACCCTTCCCATGGCCAGTGAGGCCGCTGCCTTTCCTGTGGTTCTGGAAACAGAGACAGCCTTGTTCTGAGTTGGCAGAGAATGGCGATGAAGGGTGTTAAGGTGCAGCAGTCAGAGTGCTGAACGGTTCACTCTGAGGGCTGTAGGTTCAATCCCTGGCAGCACAGGGATCGTATTGGGTGTGTTGTGGTGCAGGATTTTTTTTCCATCTCCCAAACCAACATGAGCTGACCTGCTAGTGCCTCTATTCCCTTTTTGTGTAAGTTTGTATGCAGAGGGTTAGACTATCATAGTCAGTTGATACCTGTCATCATATCTGATAACGAATGAATTTGGTGATTAACATAGTGCAAAGCAATTTTTGTCTAAACAGAAAAGTATTATCCTTGATATGCAGATGCAAAATCAATACTTGCAAACACATTACACTTGTTTCACACTCCTAATAGTCTCCCTTTCAGCACCACACTTCTCCTCCCAATCGACCCCCCCCCCCCCCCCCTTCTTCCTCACTCCCCCCCTCCCTAAAATTTACACCTTTCTTATTTGTTGTCCCTAACATCACACTCTGCGTAAATATGTAAAGTACTATTTGTACACCTTAAACAGACAATACAAACAACAACAACAAATACACATAATGCAACTAGATGCATAAAGAAGAGAGAAGCATTGCTGAGCAACTCTTACTTCTCACACAAACTGTGGGATGAACACGGAAACACAAACACCACCATCGTCACACCTGTCAGCATGTTCTGTCACACTGACCTTCAGGGTCCAGGACATCTTCTCGGAGAGGACAGGGTCTTGCGGTGCATGCTGTAGAGACGCCGCTTCTTCTGCAGTTCCTCCAGCCAGAACGCCATTCTGTGTTGGCCCTGCGCGTCCAGCAGGTACACCTTCCCATCCGACCTGCACCCCCAGCAACTCCACTCCATCAAACAACACAACAACAACAACATGTCCCTTGCATATCCGACCTGCACCCACGGCGTCTCCACCTCAGCAACAACGATATAACAACAACAAGTCCCATACAACAGGTACACCTCCCCATCCAACCTGCACCCCCAGCAACTCCACTTCAACAACAACCACAACAACATGTCCCTTGCAACAGGTACACCTTCCCGTCCGACCTGCAGCCCCAGCATCTCCACCTCAGCAACAACTACAGTAACAACAACAACAACATGTCCCGTACAATAGGTACACCTTCTCATCGGACCTGCACCCCCAGCAACTCCTCCTCAACAACAACCAGGAGAACACCAACAACAACAACACATGTCCCATACAACAGGTACATCTTCCCATCCGACATGCACCCCCAGCAACTCCTAACAACAAGAACATCAACAACAACATGTCCCACACCACAGGTACACCCTCTCCATCTGACCTGCACCCACAGCAACACTACCTCAACAACAACAACAACAACAACATGTCCCATGCCACAGGTACACCTTTCCATCTGACCTGCCCCCCATAGCAACACTACCTCAACAACAACAACAACTGAACAATGACAAAGTAACATCCCATACAACAGGTACACTTTCCCATCCAGCATGCATCCACAGCAATACCACCTGAGGAACAAAAACAATAACAACATATGTCATAAGAACCACAACACCTGAATAACAACAAAATGTCGCATGAAGAAGGTACACTTTCCCATAAGATCTGTAAGCACACCTCAACAACAACAACAACAATAACAACAAAGTGTCGCATGAAGAAGGTATGCTTTCCCATAACATCTGTTGCCATAATACCTCAAAAACAACAACAACAAAATGTTGCATGAAGAAGGTACACTTTCCTATAACATCTGTAACCATAATACCTCAACAACAACAACAACAACAACAACAAAATGTTGCATGAAGAAGGTACACTTTCCTATCAGACATGTAACCATAATACCTCAACAACAACAACAACGTCACATGAAGAAAGTACACTTTCCCATAAGATCTGTAACTATAATACATCAACAACAACAACAACGACAACAACAAAATGTCGCATGAACAAGGTACACTTTCCCATAACATCTGTAACCATGACACCTCAACAACAACAACAACAAAAAATGTCGCATGAAGAAGGTACACTTTTAGTACTGGATCTGGAATCATAATACCTCAACAACAACAACCACAACAGCAACAAAATGTCGCATGAAGAAGGTACACTTTAGTATAGGATCTGGAACCCATAATACCTCAACAACAACAACAACAAAATGTTGCATGAAGAAGGTACACTTTCCCATCAGACCTGTAATCGTAATACCTCAACAACAACAACACAACAATCACATAAAGAAGATACACTTTCCCATAAGATCTGTAACCATAATACCTCAACAACAACAACAACAACAACAAAATGCCGCACGAAGGTACACTTTCCCATAAGATCTGTAACCATAATACCTCAACAACAACAACAAAATGTTGCATGAAGAAGGTACACACTTTCATAGAGGACCTGTAACATAATACCTCAACAACAACAACATAACAACAAAATGTTGCACGAAGAAGGTACACTTTCCCATAACCTCTGTAACCATAATACCTCAACAACAACAACACACACAACAGCATAACAACAAAATGTGTCGCATGAAGAAGGTACACTTTCCCCAACATCTGTAACCATAATACCTCAACAACAACAACAACAACATAACAACAAAATGTCGCACGCAGAAGGTACA
>JADBJO010000191.1:282500-420000 GCA_016801955.1 Conus betulinus | reverse complement strand
ATATCAAACCCTTCTTTCATTACAACACCAGAACAGTATGTGGATTTTGTATGAGTCTGTCTTTTTGAAAAAGAAAAACATCATTTCTTTATGCGGATCCTCAAGCTTCCAGCTTCCCTTCTTGAGTGTTTTCCTTTTTCTTCTTCATTTTTTTTTTTTTATATCTTTTTTCCTTTTTTAACAGTTGGGCCTTATCCTCCATTTTTTTCCCTGCTAGTTTTTTTTTTTTTTTTTTTTTTTTTATATTGACTCGCTCCACCATGAAATATCTGTGTGCTCTTTCATAGATGAACACCTGTATGCTAATGTTTTGGTGTTTGATACAAAGTGTTTCAGTTCATAGCGTTCTTCATGCACTAATAAGGAGAAAAAAAAAAAGTTAGCTTCAAACTTGTTACTCCTCCTACCTGACGTGTACTGGTTACGGCCCTGCTGTGGCCTCGGTGGTTGGCTAGGCTGTAAACAAACATGACTTGACTGGTGTGAGTGCAGCAGTTTTGGGTCAGATTGTTGTAGACACCACGAGAGGGTTTCCAATAATTCCATGTTTCAGGGAGTTGAAGGAGTGAATTTCTGTGAGTCCCACTTTGCGCTGCACAGCAGGCAACCAGACAGCTGACAAGCTTGAACTTGAAGAGCTACAGATGGGGTCCTCCCATGTGAAAATGTCCACTGCTTGAGGTCAAATGTTAAAGAAGTGAGCCACCAGATGGACATAACAACCACTGAAGTAACAAGCACTGACCTACTGGTCTTCTTCAGGCAGGACAACAAATGCACATTTGTTTGTTTAATCGTTTGTTGATGTCCTGCCAAGAGAAGACCTGTTAGTCAAGGCTTGTTCCTTTGAAGTTTTTCACGTTCATTTTTCAGCTTAGTACTTCAATATTTGTCTTCTTGGTTTCAATTCTGTCTGCAGTCAATATACTTTGAAACTGTCCACTGCTTGTTTTGATGCCATCTTGCACATTGTAGATCTCTCTCTCTCTTGTGGGGCATTTGAGACAAAGCAGCTCAGCGCTATTACAAGTTGTTCCCTTTATTTTGCTGTTCTTTGTTTTCTTTAAAGAAAGTGAACTAAATGTCAACTCAAAGTCTTTTCTTTTATGTCATTCATTTTACATGAAATTTGAAAATGGAGTTATAAAGTAAAAAAAGTAAAAACATAGTTTAAACCCTCTGTACTTTCTGTGCAGGTAGTCAAGCTTTTTAGTCACTCTTACTGTCTGGCACAATTAGAAAAGACAAGTTCAATCATCAACAACCTAGACGCTCAATTTCGTCAAGAAGAGCACCAAACTGCACTTTAGTTTTGCCACATTGAATACAACTGCAATAGACTGAGCCCTTGAGTTTATTTCTCTTACTTGTTTATGGGCATAGTAAACTCCTTCCTCTTCCTGAGAAGAAAATACCACTATCAAGAACAGACCATTACAAAATGACTCTTAATCACATTTTTGTAACAGAAAGTATGACATCACTTATGACTCTTAATTACATTTTTGTAACAGAAGTATGACATCACTTATCAGTCTCTTCATTACCAGTTTAAACATAATATGAAATATCACAGAATGTTCAAATTACTTAAATTACCCAGTCTGGAATATTGGACAGTAACAGGTGATACGTTACACACCTTCAATATTTTACACACTATTATCATACCCCAACCCAAATTATTCAGTTCTCATTAAATTACTCCAACAATAGTGGTCATCGTATGAATTACAATAATCATTCATAAAACTGTTCTTTATACATACATGCCTCCTTACATTTGGAACTTCTTAGCAAACACTATATAACAGCAGAATGATAAAGTTTCATTAAAAAAAAAAAAAAAAAAAAAAGTCACTGAATGAAAACTTTACAAACTTTATTTGGTGGAGGTAAGTGGGAAGAATATTGCCAGTCTCCACACAAAAGCTAATATTGGAAGTTAGCAGATTCATATATGTTGTTATGCATTCTCCAATGAATCAGTAATGATTTGTCTTAATACCTAACAAAGTTATCGAGACTAAACACAAATATTATGTACACAAGTGCCCATTATATTACATTAAACAGAAATGACAGTGAAAACTTGTAACAACCAACATGATCACGGAGGGAACGGCTTGCAGACGTGTGCACAAAAATATCTGTCACATCAAATATTGAGTTCAAACTACTAATCAAAATGATTCAACTAGTAAGTAAGTTTCGCTAGTTACTTGACCTACCTGATTTCAAACAAGCCTGGTTTCTGGTTGCTGGCGTCGAAATGAAAGGAAGCGTGTTTGATGTCAATCTCCTAAAGGCAGGAGGTCTTGGGGATTTCTGTAATAGTATAGCTTACAAGTATCGTCACTGAACACAAACCACAACTGCTTTGCCGTTTTCACAAACCCGAAATTTCCGCACTTGTTCAGCCAACCGGAGAGAACAGCTCTCGTTTCGTTTTCTTCCGGGTCTCCGTCGCTAAAACCGGCAGCAGCAAAGCCGGCGGGAGATATATGAACACTAGCTAACTTATCTTCGGATATTTCTGTTCCGTTTGATAATCTCTTCTGGTCGGCGGTTGTCCTTGTAGGTGATTTATTTCTGTGAGAATCCAGTTTGGAACCACCCCCTTGTGCCGCCATTGCCGGGAGAGTTTGTTTACTTCCGGTTGGCTTCAATCACATGCTGTACAGTTTCGTCTTCACCATGGTTGTAATGGGAGGCGGCTCGCGCCTATGTCTCGCGGCTAATGTATACGTCTCATTTTTTCAGCGCTCATTAAGAGGGTTCAGTGTTATTTGCATGGCGGCCTCTGAGTATGAATTAATAATAGTATGATACAATATAATCAATAATAAAGTCTAAGGAGAATGAAATATTTCATTTTGACGAACATGTATATACAAAAGGGTGAGAGAGGGAGAAGAAGAGGAGAATATTAGGGGTAATGGCGATGAGACCATGAAAAAAAACTGCGATAAACTCCAAATAATTTCCTCACATTAGACCATTTAAGTGTGTAACAGGCAGAAAGAAGGATATGGAGAGGATAGGGGTTTTGAGGCGGGGGGGGGGGGTGGTGGGTTTGAAATACCATAATAAAATCGTAGTCCTGTGTACTCTAAATATATATCATACATAACATCTTGCGCGTGCATATTGTGGATAAGCGTATAGGGGAGGGGGGAAGGGGGGGCGCACCAAATAAAAGAGGGGGGAGCTGAAGCAGACAGGGGGGGGGGGGGGGGGGGGGGGCTAGTATCTTAAAATCCAATGAAACCTGAATACTGACTGTGCATAAGAGTACATTACATAAGGTGGGAACTCAGAACTCGGAAAACTTTTATTCGATCAAGGACTGAGATTTTAGGCAGAGCCTATTCTTCCAATCTGTCCTTTCAAAGCTGAATTATGCAATGAGATTTAAAGACAATAACATGAAAAGAAACATGAAAAAGAAAAAAAATCAAAAAGGGGGGAAAACAAACAAACAGGCACACAGGATTAAAGAGTATGCTACATGATTCACAGATACACGCATTCGTGTGCAAAAGCTTGACAAAAGCATGCACATATACGCAATCATAAGATGCAGACAACAACAACAACAAAATGGGGTTGAGGGGTGAGACAGGGGCGGATGGGGGATGGGTGTATAGTGTGGGGCAGCGATTGAAAATGGAAGATGAAAGGGTAGTTAGATCAACAGTACAATATGCCAATGTTTGCTGTGTGTTTGTGATTAGTGGAGTTCGCGGCCAGATGAGGATGATGATGGTGATGACATTGGCATGAAACAAAATACAGTATTCTAAGAGAAGCAATTTTCCTCACTGAGTAAGGACAGTTGATAGTATCATTTGTTTACATAACTAGTACGGTAACAACGTACACATCTGTTATTGCTGACGATATAAGTGACTGCTGCAAAAACACTTCTAGGTTTGGGGGGGAGGGGGGGGGGGGGGGGGGGCAGAATGGTCCGAAGGGCTGAGGCGGGTTGGGGAGATGACGGAACTGTGGATGCTATGGAAGTCTGCATGGGGGTGGGGAGGGGTATGGCTTCCGACGGGCTTTTCATCAAAGTAAAAGTCAATCCGAAAAACACTTGCGCTGTGTGGGAGTTGGAATAGAAAAGGATAATTTGGAAAGGACTGGGTTGTAAAGAGGATTTTTGAATGTGCCAGCAGATTCTGCCGTTTCAAGATCAGGTGAAAGCTTACTGTGCTTCAGACTTGCTGTCAACAACATGTTTACGCTTGTTTGTATTGAAACGCTGAATACTTTACCCTCTTGCTTCCTTGTTTTATCAATAACGATATTGAAAAGAATGTCTCAAAGTTAATATGTTTTTAGATTATGAAATGTTTGATATGTCTCAATGAAGTTTCCTCCAACACGCCTTCCTTTTAATGTGAAGAAATGTAGCAATCTTTGTCTATTTTGATTGCTCGTACTTTCACATTGTTTGATTATTTTGGTTGTCTTTCTCTTTATTTGCCATTTAAGGTATAGGTACCAGATGCGGGCGAACCCTTGACCTATACAATAATACGAGTGTTGCCTAATTCAGATGAATAAACATTTGCAGGTCAATAAACCCACAGTTTGATTTGCTTTTTAATTGCCTTTTGAATATGAGTGTCAATGGTCGGTAGGTTATCAAATGTAACATCAAAGTCTTTTCGTCCATACAGGAGGTACTTTTTTGTACTTTTCCAGTTTTATTGTATAGTCACATTCAGGATTACTTTTTTTCCACATGCGTTTGGATATGTTGATATATAAATACCAGTCCTCTGACCACTTTGTTTTTAGATTCTTCAAGTCATTATGGATGACACTGTGCTCCGACACTGTATTATATGTTTCTGTTTTATCAGGCAATATTTCACACGTGCTTTTGACATACTTTAGTCAGTCATTTATGAAAATAGTAATCAAAATGGGACCAAAGATCCCCGAGGGATTTCACACAGTACATCAGTTTTTGTAGAGTACGTTGAAACCAGTCAAATCCTTTGCTTACTTCAAGTTAAAAATGATTTTCATCATTTAGAATGCTGCCACCACAAATTCCGTAGACCTTCATTGCATGAAGTAAACTATCATGCGGCACTGAATCAAAAAGCTTTTGTAAATCAAAGTATATGACCTCAAAAGCAGTTCCAGACTCGAGAGGTCTGCTGGCTATACAAGTGAAACTAGTTTGTCTGCAATTTCCAGGATCTAATTTTCTTCCTTTCGTAAAGGTAGCTATGACATCAGTTGTGTCACAACTATCTGGGGGCTTGCCGGTCTCTTTGGAAGGAATGCAAAGTTCACCATGTAATTGTTTTACGACCTTCGGAGGAATTTCATCTGGCTTGAGTGTGTGTGTGTGTGTGTGTGTGTGTGTGTGTGTGTGTGTGTGTGTGTGTGTGTGTTGTTGATAAGTTGGCTAGCTTTTTGTGTACTGCCTTAGGAGTGACCTTTATATATGAAACAGATATGCCATTTGAAAAAAAAAAAAAAAAAAAAAAAAAGCTTTGTAAATTTGAAATATATTTTCTCTGTACACACACACACACACACGCACGCACGCACGCAAGCACACGTGCGCGCGCACCCACCCACCCACACTACTTTATTAAAAGTTATTTAAAGTCTCAGCCTTTGGGGGGGAATCTGTCACCGCACATTTTCCTTCATGTGCAATCAATGTACCGCTTTCAGTACTTATCTTCGTGCTCTCCTCCCAAAACCGTTTGGGGTTACTATCGGTATATCATTAGGTTTCCTTTTATAGGTTCGTTTGGCCTTTCTTTACTGCTTTATTGCATTTGTTTCTCATCTTAATGTAAACGAAAGTACTTATATCCTTTATTAGCTCATAAAGAATCTGTTGCACGCTTTTTTTTCTTTATTAGTCTCCATGCCTTTCTGGTCATACACAGTAGTGTAGTCTTCTGTTCAGTAGTATATTTCACTTTTGATATGATTTTAGTCATCAGCTCAGTGATCTGCTTTTAATTCAGTCCAAGAATCATTGACATCATCCTCCGAATCCTTGCCTAGTAAACATTTTTGAGGGACTTCCTCATACTCTACTTTATTTAAGTTAAATTTATATTGCCTCTTTTGAACAGTTTTTTTTTTTTTTTTTTCTTTCAACATGCAATAGGAATAATGAAATATCACGGTCATTCTTTTCCCATTTGGGTTACAATGAACACTATTGAATATTAGACTTTCACTGTTCACAAGGAGTAAGTCTAGTAGGCTATGTATGTTTGTTTTTGTTTTTTCGGGTGGGGGTGGGGGTGGGCATTGCCTTTAGTTTTAAAAACGCATTACAAAGACATTCAGTGTCTTCATCATTGGTCAGCAGCTGCTGTTCTTTCCAGCCAATTTTTGGATAGCTAAAGTCTCCAAAGATACACTCTGTCATATGTTGGTACTTTATTTCACTTTATAAGATCTAGTAAAAAGTTTATCAGTGTTTTGTTTGTTGAATTGGTGTTTTTGTACACACAACCAGTTAAAACATTTTCAGTGTAAGTTTTGATATCCACGCCAAACACTTCCTTCGCCATGCATATCATCAAAAGCTCTACACCGAGTTGTATTCAGAGAGTTCTGTGTGAATATTACCTCATCTCTTTGGGGTTTTCTTTTCGGAATAGATTCTACCCTTCAAGTGACAGTTCAGAATCAGTCGAATATGTGTTAGTCTGTCCTTTGTATTTGGGTAACATGTTTGTCACACCGATAATACCAGGTTTTACAACATCGGTACGACATAGTAGCTCAGTTTACAAAATAAAAAGTTGTGTAGATTGCTGTAAACAAAGGTAATGGAGTCATCGGCGTTTTATACAGTATCTTCAGCTTAGAATTGAAAAAAAAAAAAAAATCTGGAAGAACGGAAACTTGAATTTTCAGGTACACCATGTACGTCTGGCTCCGTTATACAGTGATCTGTGCCAAAAGATAGTTTACCACTCAGACCACTTTCTTTCTGCCTTGGAGGTCACATTTGTCAAATCTGATCCTTTAATGGCTTTTCCATTTCTTATGATGATTTTTTTTTTGTTTGTTTTTACCTTTTCGTTCTTTTTTTTCTTTTTTTTTGTGTGTGTTGCTCCAGCCGTGATTTGAACTGTTCAAGTTCTCCTGAGGTTCTTTTGATGTCATATTCAGTATTTATATAAAGCCTCTGGGAGTGTTTGCTTTGGCCCTCATTCATAGTGGGCTGATATTGTCAGGGCCGCTGGCATTTGGCAGCTTCAGTGATGACGAAATCGGTCAGTCTGTCACTCTCCTCACATCAGTCTCCCAATGTACCAGCTAACTGTGAGAGATGTAGAGTGAGGAGGTAGAGGGCAGGAGGACGCACGGTGGAGGGGGAGGAAGGGGGAGGGAATGGGAAAGACTCGTGATCAAAATCTTGGCCTCAGGCTTTGTGAACTTAATGTTGGTAGTGTGATCCACTTACATAGGACGGCTCCAAAATGAATCAATGAAGACTGAATGATCGATCCTCGACAGCCAGTACGGCCGAAGGTATATGTTCACAGCCAGGACGAAAAAAAAAAAAAAAAAAAAGGGGGGGGGGGGGGGGGGGGGGTGGGGGAGGGGTGGTGGGGGGGAGGGGGTGGGGTGGGAGAAGAGATGATCACAATGGTCATTCAGAGCTGAAAATGTTGACTGTGGTCAGCCAAGGCTGAGCACACTGACCGGTGCGGCATGACTGTCGGGCAAGCAAGGTGCACGTACCACAGGGCAACCCCCCCCCCCCCTCCCCCCACCCATCCCCGCTTCCCGTCACCACGAAATCAGAGAAGGCGTCTCTCTCAGTTCCGCTTCAGTGATTACCTCTTAACCCCACAGCCGTGGCGCCGGAACCAGAAAGCTAGACAGCATCGCCCCTTCCCCTTTCCCCGAAGTACTGCAGGGGGTGGGGGGTGGGGCGGTCCGTCTAACTTCTCCCTACCCCCACACAATGTAATTCAAGCCAAAGAGATACCGAAACCGGATCGAGGAAAAAGAGGGCAGGCAGGCATGACATGACGTGTTATGGTGCCACACTCACCCCACTCATTACCCCCCCTCCCTCCCCGCCCCGCCGGCCACCTCCTCACCGCTGAAAAAAAACAAGTACAGGAAGATAAAGGATCCGCCGTAATCCCCCCCCCCCCCCCCCCCCCTTGTTACTTTCTTGCCTTTATGAAAGCTTGGAAGATAGGGGTCACCTCCCCACGCCATCCCCTTTGATTAAAAACAAAATGAAATAGATTAAAAAACAAACAAACAAAAAGGAAAATGACCCCCCCCCCCCCCCACCACCACCACCACCACTACCTCACTCCAGCCTTATCTCCAAAGTATGCCTGTACAAAGACTACAGTGGCTTCTTCTTTTTTTTTTTTTATAATATAAAACGGCTTGACAATTCAGACTTCCCCCTTAACCTCACGCCGCCCCCCCCCCCCCCCCCCCCCCCCCCCCCCCCCCCCCCCTCAAGCAAAATATATTCCACGCCACTGTATCTTGGTCTGTTGAAGGCATCTTTCGCAATCATCGTGGTCATCAAGGGGACCTTTGACCTGGGTGCTCTGCTGCCACAGAGCTGGAAGCACGGATTTCGCTGCATGACGTTATTCAACAACGTTGTCATTTTGCCCGGCCCATCTTTAAGAGTCAGACAGTTCCTCGTCTCCTGCCCTCCTGTGTGTGTGTGTGTGTGTGTGTGTGTGTGTGTGTGTGTGGAGAGTCATCTGTAGAGAGGCAAGGTGAGGTCTACAGTCAACAAAAACCAGTCATCTGTAGTGAGGCAAGGTGAGGTCTACAGTCAACAAACCAGTCATCTGTGGTGAGGCAAGGTGAGGTCTACAGTCAACAAACCAGTCATTTGTGCCCCCAGGATGAAACAACAAGAGAGACCTGAGACTTTTTAAATTACCCTCTTTAAAGAGAAAAACACAAAGAGAGAGAGAGAGAGAATAAGTAATGTCACTTATAGCTCAGCCGACCGCAAAGGGCCCTATCAGGGCTGTCACCACGCTGAAGTCAACTCACAATCTTTCCTCCGTAAAATCTGAGATCAGATGAAAATGTTAATTTCTTTAAGAAAATCAAAGATCACATCAGGTGGGACATCTCTGAACAAGGTTTTCATAGAGTCTGCTGTAAAGTGTTTATGCCTTACATCATGCAAGTCCTAACACTCTAAAAGAACATGTTTCACTGTGAGTGGTACATGACATGGAAAGCATCATGCAGCTTTTTCACCTTTTAAAAGATAAGAATGGGTGTAAAACGAGTGGTCTGTATGCAAAACCATGTGGATGGAGGTAATCACGATGATGCATATTTCCTTTTACAAATATCCCAGCACCAGCGAGGCCTGAGAGATACACACACCTGCAGTGTTCGCTAGGACATTTAAGGTAAGGTAAGATAATGTTGCTTATAGCCCTGCCAACTGCTAAGGGCCATATCTGGGCTGTCACCACGTTGAAGTCACCTCATAAATCGTTGTTAAAAAAAAAAAAAAGAAAAAAAATAATTTACACAACTCTTTAAAAACACATCTCCCCAAAAACACAGCGGAAATTTGGTTAAAAAGCTGTTCTCTATAAAATCTTAGATCAGATGAAAAATGTTGATATCCTTCAGAAGTTCAAAGATCACATCAGGTGGGACATCTCTGAACAAGGTTTTCATGCAGTCTGCTGTAAAGTCTTTATGTCTTACATCATGCAAGTCCGAACACTCTAAAAGAATATGTTTCACTGTGAGTGGTACATGACATGGAAAGCACCATGGAGCTTCTTCATCTTTCAAAAGATAAGAATGGGTGTAAAAACCAGTGGCCTGTATGCAAATGGCACAAAACTGTTTCTTCTTTATGGCTGTGTTGGGAACATGGTAAAAACTCTGTCACTTTTGGATGGATTTTAATTAGTTTGTTATCCATCTGTGAGTACCATTCCTCTTGCCAGAGGTTTTTGACATAAGCCTGGTTTGGGGGTTCAGATGCATGCGAGGGACAGACAATCTGCTCAACTCTTTCTTTGTGGCACTCTTCGCAAGTTGATCAACCAACTCATCGCCTTGAATGCCCATATGGCTGGGAACCTAAGCAAAAACTCTGTTAAATCCATCTGATTTCAGATAACTCCAGCAGTTGAGGGTGCTTGAGGTTACGGCCAGCAATGGCCTCCAATACAGAAAGGGGGTCTGGCAAAATGAGGAAATCTTTATGTTTTGATTTAGAAAACCATTTCAAGAGCCAGGACCATGGCTGTCAATTCAGTAGTGTAGACGGAGCTGTCTGAGGGAATGTGTATAGAACATCTCTGAGGATGACCTGTTGCACAATACACAGCAGATGCAATGCCCTCCTCAGATCTGAACTGTGTGAAAATTCTTGTCAAGGATGGAAACTTGGAACACAGTTCCGCAAAAAAAGGACTTGTACGAGAGAGAGAGAGAGAGAGAGAGAGAGAGAGAACAGAAAAAAAATGGGCACAAACATTCCTCTACTTTTCATGAAAATCGTTTATGTGCATATGCATGTATGTTCAAGTTTTTAAGAAAAGAAGCTTCATTATTCATCTGAAAAGTGGTAACATATCCCACACAGCATCTGAACCTTCACAGCAGAGTAAATCCGCCGTTCAAATCCCAGAATTTATTTCCCATTACAAAGTACCTGGAGCTTCTAACCTTTCACCCGCGTTAAGTTCCCTGTCCACGATAATACAATGGCACCTCTCTCAATACATCACCCTATGCGATCGTTCAACACGGGTTCTTTCACAATGGGGAATCCATGAAGGGAGGTAAATCTCATACAAAGAAAGAAAATTCAAGGAGATTAACTCTTTTAGGGGGAGCGAAACATTGTTTGGTTAACCTTGTACAGACAAATGTGTTCCAGGAAAACCAGTTTGTAAAGGGAAGTAATTGTCAATCTTTACTGACAGCCAGGCATGTCCCTTTAAGGCCTATCCATAAAGGGAGGGAATTGCCAATCTTTACTGACAGACAGCTGTTTATTAAGGATAATCACTCTACATAGGGAGGTAATTGTCAATTGACTGACATGTTTCAAGAAAACTATCTGCAGAGACAATCTGGACAGATTACAGGACAAAAATATGATGCATTTCGACCTCTTAGATTTTCGTCATGTAAAACAAATAACTTTCAGGACAATGAAAACAAAGAACTAGCTATCACTTATCTTCTCATATTCAACGCAAAATGGTGTTCAATTCAACACCCATTTTGCACTGAATATGAGAAGATAAGCAATTGCTCATTGTTCATTTTCATTGTCCTGAATGTTGTTTGTTTTCCCTGAAGAAGACCTGTTCATTTTCATTGTCCTGAATGTTGTTGTTTTCCCGTGAAGAAGACCTAAGAGTTCAAATGCATCGTGCTTTGTCCTGTTATATGTTCGGATTGTCTTGCGAAACAAATAAGATCTCTCTTTAAACTTTGCTTCAGTCTCCGCCTTCAGTCACCTCACTTTGAAACTATCTGTAAAGGGAGAGAATTGTCAATCTTCACAGACAGACATGTTCCACAAAAAAAACTAGTCTGCAAAGAGAAGGAATCTTCAGTGGGATGTCAATCTAGTGTAGACACACACACATGTTCTGAACAACACAAACCTGGGAACTCTTTTTCTTTACAGGATCTTCATTTGGGGTTTCCAGTTTTCATCGCCACAACCCAGCCAGCCATACAGAGCTTTCAAACTCTTCAAGAAAAGAAAACAGTCACACTGTGAATGGGTGAGATAATCAACAAACATATCCTGAAAAAAAAAAAAACGCGAACAAAAACAAAATTAATGATGTGGTAGCCAAACCACTGATATCTCATGGTTTATCAAAAAAAACAATCCATTAAAAAAAAAACATCTCAGGCTGTGCTGTGAGTGCCACGTATACATGCAATTTCCAAGACTGAAAAGGAAACTGTGAAGAAGAAGAAGAAAAGAAAAGAAGAAAGACAGACATACGAATACCACAAAAAATGCATATAACAGCCCCATGGACAACTAGATTCTGCAAAGTGGACAGCCAGATTTCACTCTAGATAGTAATAAAACAATTTTCATGATTTAAGTCCCCCCCCCCCCCCCCCCCCCCCCCCCCCCCCCCCCCCCCCCCCCCCCCCCCTCCCCCTCCCAAAAGCTGGTATGTCATAAACTGCTATCAGAAAAAAAAAAAAAAACCACAGTAGATAGTTTGCTGAACAAAAACTGGAGAAAGTCCACAAAAGGCAGAAAAAAAAACACAGTGAACAACAGTAAGATAAGATAATGTTTGCTTATAGCCCAGCTGACCGCAAAGGGCCATATCAGGGCTGTCACCACGTTAAAATCAACTCACAAGTCGGTCATTAACACAATTCTTTAAAATACATCGAAAAACCCATCCAAAAGTTTGTTAAAAATCTTTCCACTGTAAAATCTCAGATTCGATGAAAAATGTTAATCTCTTTCAAGAACTCAAAGATCACGTCAGACGGAATGTCTCTGAACAAGGTTTTCATGGAATCTGCTGTAAAAATGTTTGTGTCTCACATCGTGCAAGTCCCAACACTCTAAAAGAATATGTTTCATTGTGAGTGGCACATGACATGGAATGCACCACGGAGCTTCTTCACTCTTTAAAAGGTATGAATGGGTAAAATACGAATGGCCGGTGTGCAGCCGGCACAGAACTGTTTTCTTCTTTACGACCACCAGACGTAGATGAGAGGAACTCCTTAAGGTTTGGACGGATCTGAAAGAGTTTTTTATCCGTCTGTGAATTCCAATCCTCCTGCCAGAGGTCTCTGACATAATCATTAATTTTGGTTTTCAGATCTGAGCAGGGGATAGATATGTTTGACAGTTTCTCTCTGTTGTGGCATTCTTGGCCAAACGATCAACCATTTCATTCCCTCTGATGCCAACATGACCAGGAACCCAAGCCAGAATAAGGTTGTAACCCTCCGCTTTCAACTGGTGAAAAGTTTTAAAAAAGTGTAAAAGTTCAGGATGCTGGAGGTTGTGACCAGCTATGGCCTCCAAAGCTGACAGAGAATCTGACAAAACCGTAAAGTCCTTCTTTGCTGATTGAGAGCTTATCTTCAATGCCAGAATTAGAGCTGTAAGTTCAGGAATAAGCAGAAGAATCTGAAGGAATATGTTCCAACAATATTTGAGAAGGAGCACCAGGGCATAGGCTGCACAGGCCACCCCATCTTCAGACTTGGAACTGTCAGTAAAAATTTTCTGAAAGGATGGGAATTTTGAACAGAGATTGGCATACAATGCCTTTATGCCAGAGAGCTGGTAGATTCTTTGTGAAAAGCTGCAAGATCAAAACGAATCTCTGGTGTGAAAAAGGTCCACGGAGGCTGATATGGAAACTTGGAAAAATCGGACACAACTCCTAGCTCTAGACCTGCATTCCGCGCGTGAGGCTGCATACGAAGACCAAACGGTGGAATACAGTTAGGGTTGTTTTCAAATTTGCTTTGAAACTGAGGGTCAAAGACAGTCATAGGCAGGTTCTCTGGTTCCGAGAACAGTCTGATATAGTAATTCAAAGATAGTTTCAGCCTGCGGTTGGACAGTGAGGGTTCACCTGCCTCTGCGTACAGGCAGTACACAGGGGTGGTGCGGGAATGCTCCAAGACAGAGACGAAGCCCTTGATGGTGGATAGGGTCCAAGAGTTTTAGGTAAGATGGTCTTGCAGAGCCGTACACAGCACAACCATAGTCCAGTTTGGAACAGACCAAGGCTCTCCAGAGGTGCAGCAAAGTTTTCTTATCAGCATCCCAGTCAGTGTGTGCTACGACCTGCAGAATATTCAGAGCTTTCTGGCAAGAAGTTTTGAGGTTTGTAATGTGGCTGAGAAAGTCAAGTTTCTGGTCAAAAATAACTCCTAAGAATTTGGCCTCTTTGACAGCTGGAATGGGAGATTTCCCTATTTGAATAACAGGATCTGCAAAAAAAAAAATGACGAAAATTATGGAAGTGAATGCACTGTGTCTTCGTAGGAGAAAAAGTGAAGCCGTTTTCATCCGCCCACTGATGAATTTTATCCACACAAAGCTGGAGCCTGCGCTGGACACTCGGGTACAGGCTTCCAGTCACGTAGACAGCAAAATCATCCACAACAATGAGCAGTCTGAACCCTGTTCAACAACAGTAAAGAACACACACACACACACACACACACACACACACACACACACACATTACTCAAAAACAGTGACCAAAAAAAAAAAGAGAACGCTACCAGCACAAAACTTCCTGAAGGTGGGGCAGAAATTTGTACAGAAAATGCCCCTGCATACCCGAGATGACATCTGGGATTTCATTGTTGGGAAAAATCCGCAAGTTTGTGCCAGTGCACTCAGCAGCAGGGCAGAGACTCCTCTGGTAGCTGGCATGGCAACAACCCAATATGCATAGCTCTCCGTAGAATGATGATGTTGGGGACTGTGACAGTACAATACTGGGACAGGCGGAGGAAGCACAGTGGAAGGAAAGATGCCGAGAGAACAATGTAAATGAACAGCAAAGAAAGGTCTGGGCCTATCCAATCTCACTCTCTGGCAACACAACACCAAAGTCTAATTTGGAATGACTGTTCTTTTCCCCAAAACCAGCACGACTTTCAAACTTGGTGTTTCAAGGAATGTAAGCATGAGAAAAGCCATTAGCCTGACATAAGAATTATCTGCCTTGATTTCACTGATCTGGTGGTTGCTCATATCCATTAGGTAACTCAAAACCCAACAACACCAACACACATTTGGACTTGTTTGTTCATGATAACGAGGATGAGATTTGGCCTGCCATGCTAAGGCCCTGACCTAGGAAGCTGAGGTAGCCAATCCTTTTTTTTTTTCCCAGGGAGACCCGTTACTCAAGAAATACCATATCTGGCAGCGACTATCGGCCAGTGTCATGGCAAACTATTGGCGGTCTGGAGTGACTCACTGCACACACACAGCATGTGTGGTGATGCCGACCCCACAAGAATGTGTGTGTGTGTGTGTGTGTGTGTGTGTGTGTGTGTGTGTGTGTGTGTGTGTGCCCTGTTGCATAGGTCGGAGTCTGTGCACAGGGTACGAAATCTATACCACAACATTTTCCACATACTGCATGGGCACAATGGGTGGTGAATGTTTACCTCTGATCCCTATCACAGCTCTGGGAGTCTTGCCATAAAGATTCTCCAAACTAGTCCAAAGACACCTGTGTGACTTCACAGCCACTTGTTCCCCCTTTACTCTGTGTACTAGCTTCACCTCCTGACATGGATCCCCTCCCTTTAGAGACCCTCCCCCCTCCCCTTCCCCCAAGACTTGTGGGGAAAGTTACTGAGAGGTGCCCCTGTCATTCCTGCATGAGCACACCCCTGTAACAACGCCCTGTGTGGTGTAATGAATGACACTCACCCAGACCTCCCTGCTCTCCACAGTGAACCTTACATCAAGGCATTCGCCACTCTGCTCCTATGACAACAGCTGAAAACCACACCACCCACGGGCAACCCCTACATACACTCTATACAAAACACACCAGAAAGGTAAACTTCATCAGCTGTAACTAACAGAGCAACAGCAACCAAAAAGCCCCCCACCCCCACCCCCCCCCTCACTCTCCAAATATATCAACACCATTGCACTCACAGATACAAGACCCATTCCCTACCTCCCACCCATACAACACACACACAAAAAAAGAAAATGAAAAAATCAGACATGCATAAGAACTTGCCCAGGTCAGTTTGTTCACTTATCAAGGTCTTGAATTTTTGACACTTAAGAGGGATGCATTGGTTCTAAAGCATATACCCCCCCTCCCCCATCTAAAAAAAAAAAACCCTAAAAAACATCTTTAAACATATTGCAACTTTGCCTACACTAAACTGACCTCCCACCATATCTCTCTCTCTCCCCCACCCCTCTCCCTCTGCTAAAGATGCATTCATTTTGAAGATTTTGCCACTCTTATCTACACTAGAAAGAACCTCCCCCCCCCCCCCCTTTTTTTTTTTAAAGACACATATATTTGCTTGGAACATTTTGTAACTTTGTCTGTACTAAATAACAAACAAGTAGGGTAACTCTTGTTCCCATGATGAAATAAATACAGGCCCATAACTCCACACGAATGCTGCATATAATACTGAATCACCTAGCAGAAATGACAACACAGAGCACGCAGGACAAATAAGGAGACCCCCCCCCCCCCCCCCCCCCCCCCCCCCCCCCCCCCCCCCCCCCCCCCCCCCCCCCCCACCCCCCCCCCCCCCCCCCCCCCCCCAAAAAAAAAAAAAAAAAAAAAACCAAAAACACCGACTAAAGTTCCAACCTTGACGTGACACAATGTCTACACAGCAACAACTGCAGAAATAAGGTAGGTAAGGTAAGGTAAGGTAAGGTAATGTTGCTTATAGCCCAGCTGACAGCGAAGGGCCATGTCAGGGCTGTCACCGCAGAAATGAATGAACACAAATTAACATCTAGTCAAGACTGGCAGAGCCTGTTTAATCTTGAATGTAGTCAAACCAAACACACGAACAGCAACACGAACAGCAAAAGGAATACAGGTAACCTCGGTGGGTGATTGGCATGGAAGGAAATGTCCTACTAGACTGACCCCCCCCCCCCCCCACCCCCCCCCCCCACACAACAGATTCCCTCTCTCTAAAGAGGTGTTCATCCCCGACATTTTGCGTCTTTGACTACACTATAGAAGACTGCTCTTCCCCTAAAGATTGTTAGATTGCTTCCCTTTGAGGACCCAAACTCTGAGGGTTTCAACTGGGTTGCTGAAAAGTGTCATAGCAAAAAAAAACAACAACAAAACAATAACAAAAATCAAAACAAAACAAAACTTTTAGGAAGGAAAGAAAAAAAAAAAGCAAGAAAAAGCAGGTTTAGCAAAATGAGAAACTGGGGAGAAAAAGTGCATAAAAATTCTTGGGTCTTTCCAATATCCCTGGCTGATTGACAAAATCCATTGCACAGTAAAGGGTTGGGATCTTTCATTAATGCCCAAGCTGTGTCAAAGAACATGATGAGTGTAATGCCAAGTTGTGTCAACGAACATGACGAGTATAACTTATAATCAGGAACATTATTTTGTTAGCAAACACATGACTTAGATAAATAAGGAACTATTCACCTTCATCCTCATCAAATTCTGTAAACTTTTTCGATACCATGTCATGCTCTAAGCTCCCTCCATGAACATACGTACACACACACATATACACACACACACAGAGAGAAACCCCTCCCCCTCCCCCCTTTCACACCAGCCCCAGCTCCCAAAATGTACAACATTCACCACAATAATCATCATTATTAAAACCATCATCTATTACATCAAAGATATTTGGAAAACATCAGTGGTCATTTTTTTTTTTCTCTTTCTGAAATCCTGCAGATTTTTCAAAGACTTGACTTCACCTAGAAAAAATGTGACACGTGGGCAGACAATCGATCTGAAAACATGCCTTCTTTAGCAACAACGGCAAGCATCACAGCAGACATGACAATCAGTGCACATCATAACAATTTTAGAAACAATGCAACTCATCAAAAGCAATCAATAGACAGACATCACTTTCTAGAAAGAATACAACTCATCATCATCAATAGATGGACATGACATCACCTTTTAGAAACAATTTGAATTATCATAACCAGTTGATGACAAGACATCACCTTTCAGAAACAATGCGAAATTATAACCAGTTGATGGACAAAACATCACCGTTTAGAAACAATTCAAATTACCATAACCAGTTGATGGACAAGACATCACCTTTCAGAAACAATGCAACTTATAACCAGTTGATGGACAAGGCATCACCTTTTAGAGCAATGCAATTCGTCGCAGATCCAATAATAAGACAGATGCTATCTTTTAGAAACACTATGACTGATCACAAGGAGTCAATATACACTGATGACCATTTCAAAAAGCTGTTGTGTCATTCAATGATGCATTATCAGCAGGTGTGGATGGTGAAGGTGGAGGGGAAAGAAGGGATGGGGAGGGGTCCAGAACTATCTATCCACCCAACTACCACTCCTGTTCTGCAAAATGCAAAGTCTGAAATCTTTTTAGCATGCACATTCCAGGAAAGAAAACGTTTAACAACAAGAAAAAGTTTCATCAGCCAACAGCATAAAAAATGTGCAGATTGTGTACCAAGGTTAAACAACAAGAACAGTTCATCAGCCAAATAGCATAAACAAAGTGCAGATTGTGAGCCCCTCGCCTCCTCAACAGGTTTGTCGACAGTACTCCCTCCCTCTCTCTGTTTATTCTATTTTCCTACTCTCTCTTGCAGTCAACAGAAGCATTCAAGAGACATGAAAGCAAGCTGCTGTGTTCTTCTTTTTCATGCAGGTTGTCTGAAAATTGTGGCTCAGCTGCCAATCGCTTGCAGTCACAATTCAAAAACTAGGATGAAAAGGCTGAGCAGGTTGTAAAGTACACAGATTGGCATTTGACTGAAAGCATTTTCATCCCCCTATATGGCCTACTGCTCCATCTGATGAACGTGGGGTACAAAAGGAAACTATATTTTCCACTACATATGATGGCCAACATTTACATAACAATAATTGGGCTATGTTCTGCTATTCTCATCCCTTTCGAAAAATGTAATTTTTCAACAAAAATTGTGAAATTCTGGAGTTCTTCCACTAAATTTGGGATTTGAGGAAAACAATCTGACCTTTGAAGGGTAGGCAGCTATGTTGTGGCCTTCTGATGCTGATGGTTCATGTGAGTAATGCAAGCTCCATTTGTGGTCAAGAAAGCTTATGCTGATGAAGAAAATATAGTCAACATCATCCCTGTTCTGGAAGGGAGCAAGTCGCTTGGATACCTGACCCCATTCACTTACTACTCTTCACTATGGGAGTTAAACAGCACAGATCTGTGTGTGTGCAACCAATACACTTTTGGTATATTTTGTATGCACCCATATATTTCCTGTATATTTTGTACACAAATTGAAAAAGAAGAAAAAGATATTAAAACTCCTCAACTTTCCCTGATAAAAAGCATTGCGCCATGTTCTAACAATTAAAGTAAAACTTATCTTCTCAGTTCTGATGTTGATATTCCCTGTGGGTTTCTAGGGCTGGGACTGTGACAGGTTGATCACAGGTTTAACAGGACAACCTGATGTTGATATTCCCCGTGAATTTCCTGTGCTGTGTAAGGTTGATGACAGGTGTAACAGGACAACCTGACGCTGATCTTCCCCGTGGGTTTCCAGTACTGTGTAAGGTTGATCCACAGGTGTGACAGGACAACCTGATGCTGATCCTCCCTGTGGGTTTCCAGTGCTGTGTAAGGTTGATCCACAGGTGTGACAGGACAACCTGATGCTGATCTTCCCTGTGGGTTTCCAGTGCTGTGTAAGGTTGATCCACAGGTGTGACTGTGTGTGCAGAGGCCACAGTATGCAGCATGGAAGTAAGGTTAATCAGAGATGGGGACACAACACACACACTCTGAAGACTTCAGTCTGAGGAGTTACAGTGTGGACCAAAATGTTGATGAAAAGATGAGTATACGTGCAGAAGAATGAGAGAGGTTCCATGGCCTTCTCTGTTTCTCACTCTCACACACACACACACACACACACACACACACACACACACACACACACACACACACACACACACACACACACACACTGACAGACTGACAGACTGACTGAAACCATCTAAGATCAGCATTCATCCCAGGTCGATCTGAAAAGTGATCAAAAAAAAAAGGAAAACAAAAATTGCATGATAACTGAAACATTAGTTCAGAAATAAATCAAAATTGCATGTTTATCAGAAAATCTCACTGGAAAACTACACACGAACATACAAAAGTGAATGAGAAGTTCTGTGCCATTGACCTTCATCCTCTCCTATGCCCTCCCTCATCCAGACAACTACACTACAACAATCCTAAACACGAGATTCCCTCTGCTTACCATCAGTACCGGAAAAGAGAGAGCAACACACAGAGAGACACACACACACAAATACATACTTTGCATTCACAGATGTGCACTTCAGAGACACACCTATTCACACAGTAAAAAGAATCTTGTGTGATAACCACACACACACAGAGGGGTAAAAACTTTGCAGACACACAGTTTGGGACTCGCACACATACTATGACATCGGTACACATCAGGAATATGCAAACACACACACACATTCATATCTGGGACACACACACAGGAACACTATAGGCGTGCATGCACATACACAAAACATACACACACACACACACTCAGGGACACACTCACACAGGTACACTGCATGAGTGCATACACACACACATGTATACATACATAGGTGCATAGCATAGGCACATCCCCACACATAGGTACACTACAAGGACATGGCCATCTGCACACACAAAACACATGCACACACAAGTACTCTGCGTAGGCACACATACAAACACACACACAAACAGGAACACCACATGCACCTCTCTCCCCACGAACATACACATATAGGTATGCTGTGCGGGTGTGCAGACAGACACAGGCACACACTCTCTCTCTCTCTTCAGGGACACACACACACACATGTACACTACATGTACACATGCGCATACACACATATACATGCACATCCTCCAGCTGACAGTCTTCAAAAGTTTCAGAACAAGGACAAAAGATTGTACCAAACCAAAGTACAGATAGCACAAGACAAAGCACAAATTCACACACATTTCATCACACACACAGTAATGTACAAAACAGACAGGTAAATGTTCCACAACAATGCTACCTGAAGATCTCTCAGTCAACAGACACCAAAAATGCACCAAAAAATGCTCCCCTGATTGCAGCCAGCAAGAGAATGATACATGATTCACGGCTAGTTTTTCGGATGACAAAGATTACTGCCACAGTAACAAACTCAGATTTTTATGTCACATCCAAGATGTGCCCATACACAACACACAAGCATGATCTCAGATTTTGACGTTACATCCAAGATGTGTCCAGACACAACACACAAGCATGATCTCAGATTTTGACCTTACATCCAAGATGTGCACACACACACACACAAGCGTGATCTCATATTTTGATATGACATCCAAGATGTGTACATACACAAACACACAAGCATGATCTCAGATTTTGATGCGACATCCAAGATGTGCCCATACACAACACACAAGCATGATCTCAGATTTTGATGTCACATCCAAGATGTGCCCATACACAACACACAAGCATGATCTCAGATTTTGATATTACATCCAAGACATGTCCACACACAACACAAGCATGAACACACAGCAGCTCCACACTCTCTCACACACCACCAGTGACTTGCAAGGTCCATAGTATTATGACATCATGAGCAGGGATATAGTCAGAATTTGTAACGTTTGACCATTAAGCCCAAAACCTTCGCAGGTCTTTCGGCCATATCCAGCATGTTTAGACCTTTGTCTAAAATCTCTCTCCCAGTCTTCGGCTCTGTCAGTCAACAGAAATGACTCATCACCAAATACAGAGTTGATGCATTATCACAGCATCTTGTATTAAGGTCTACTACTCTGTGTAAGTCCCACCTCACATCATATCAATCATTAAGTGTTTGGTTGGTGTCTGATTTTCAACCATCTCCCCCACCCCCCACCCCCAATAAAAAAACAACAAAAAAAAAAAACCTGGCCAGTCTGAGTATCTTTGATTTCAGCAAGACTGTCCGACTGCTGAGAGGTATTGGGTAACAGGGCTGTCAAAACTCAAGCGTCAAAATGAAAATGCAGATACAGGGCCAAAATACAGGCAATTTAGCAAGGGATTTCACTCGCTTATCACATCACCTCCAACCAGGTCTACAACTGTGTGATCCATGAAGACATAACTGGATTCCTCTCTGTGTTCAAATCTCAAAAGATCTCATATAGATTGTGCCAATTTTGTGAATAAAACAATAGGCCTACACGCTGGCTGGACAGCTGCTTTTTCAACCATTTGAAAATATGCTTGATGATTTGCCAAGGTCAACCCCAGTGAGCACATCACTTTTAGTTTTTAGTGCATCATTCTGGTGTTACTATTGTGGCACTGACAACTACAGTGCCTCCTCTCAATAACCATCTCCACATGCCCTTAAACTGCCCCCATACATTTCGTGTATTCAACAGCTTTTGCATCCTCCGATGCTGTAACGTATATCTCATACATCCAAAGTTTGAGAATTTCTCTCTAGATTACAGGTGGGAGTGTGCTCCAACACACATCAGTCAGTTAGCCATTCATGTGCAGTGGATCAGCTCTACCAGAAAGGAAACCTATCTGAAGCCCGGTGGAATTCTGTTGGGGACTGGATCCTCCAGCCCCTATTGTCAGTCATGGCCAGAGGTTGGCGTTGAACCAGGGGCTGTGTGATCACATATGTTACAACACTGCCACACTCACAGTGAGCGTTTCTGATGGAGTCACGTCGACTGACCACTGAGTGATGTCTTCTGTGGATAACTGTCTCACAACACTGCCACACTCACAGTGAGCGTTTCTGATGGAGTCACGTTGATTGACTGCTGAGTGATATCTTCTGTGGATAACTGTCTCACAACACTGCCACACTCACAGTGAGCGTTTCTGATGGAGCCACGTTGATGACTGCTGAGTGATATCTTCTGACTGACACTGCCAGTGATTTCTGATGGAGCCACGTTGATTGACTGCTGAGTGGATAACTGTCTCACAACACTGCCACACTCACAGTGAGCATCACTGTCTCACAACACTGCCACACTCACAGCGAGCGTTTCTGATCGAGTCAAGTCAACTGACTGCTGTATGATATCTTCTGTAGATAGCAATCTTAAATTAGCAAGTGGTCATCCACATGGGGGTAAAAGTGAAAGGGGTATGGGGTGAGGGAGGGGGTGCAAGTATTTTGTTCACTCACTGGCCGCATGGAAGGTAGAATAATGGGTGGACATTGGTTTTAGTTTCAGTTCTATCAACAAAGCGAGTGGATTGACTTGATTTTTCATGTTCCCTACAGACACATAAAAAATACATAAAACAAGTTGCAAAGGGGAGGGAATCTTTGTTAGGAGGTCAGTCTAGAGCAGCAGAACTGAAATGTTGCAGGAGATCCAGTATTAACAGGGAGGGGATTGTTAGATCAACCTAGAACAGAAGCATCCCAGGAAATGCAGTCATTAAAGGGAAGAAATCGTTGTTGAGGGGTCAACCTCGAACAGACTGACAGAAATGTCCCAGGAAGACCATTTTTTTAAAGGGAGGGAATCTTTGTTCAGGGGTCAATTCAGTATTGTCAGACAGAAATGTCCCAGGAAAACCAGTCTTTAGAGGGAGAATTTTTCAGTGGGAGTTCAGCCTTGTACAGAAATGTCCCTTTAAAGGAGGGAAAGGTCAGTCTTTCCCAGAAAGGAGGGAGGAATCTTGTTGTGAGGTCAGTCTAGTACAGACAGAAATGTCCCAGGAAAACCAGTTTTAAGAGGGAGGGAATCTTGTTGTGAGGTCAGTCTAGTACTGACAGACAGAAATGTCCCAGGAGACACCAGTTTTTAAGAGGGAGGGAATCTTGTTGTGAGGTCAGTCTAGTACAGACAGAAATGTCCCAGGAAAACCAGTCTTTTAAAGGTCAGTCTAGGCAGACAGAATCCCAGGAAAACCAGTCTTTATGGGAGGAATCAGTCTAGTGCAGTCTACAGACAGAAATGTCCCAGGAAAACCAGTCTTTAAAGGGAGGGAATCTTGTTGTGAGGTCAGTCTAGTGCAGACAGAAATGTCCCAGGAAAACCAGTCTTTAAAGGGAGGGAACCTTGTTGTGAGGTCAGTCTAGGACAGACAGAAATGTCCCAGGAAAACCAGTCTTTAAAGGAGGGAACCTTGTTGTGAGGTCAGTCTAGGACAGACAGAATGTCCCAGGAAAACCAGTCTTTAAAGGGAGGAATCTTGTTGTGAGGTCAGTCTAGGACAGACAGAAATGTCCCAGGAAAACCAGTCTTTAAAGGGAAGGAATCTTGTTGATGTCAGTCTAGTACAGACAGAAATGTCCCAGGAAAACCAGTCTTTAAAGGGAAGGAATCTTGTTGTGAGGTCAGTTTAGTACATACAGAAATATCCCAGGAAAACCAGTCTTCAGAGAGTGGGAATTTTTAGTGGGAGTTCAGCCTGAAACAGAAATATCCCATGAAAAGCAATCTTTAAAGGGAGGGTGAGGGGTAGGGGGGTAGGGTATCTGTATATATGAGGAATCTTCAATGGAAATTTTCAAATCTGGTGGTCAGTCAGTCACACATCAAACCTTTAGTGGTGTTGGCTGTGACTCTGACGCTGGAGGTCTGTGTCTGGGCACGGTCCCATAGGACACAAATGACATACAGGATCACCTGGTGCCTCACCTCAACCACCACACTTGACAGTAAGAAAGTAGACTGCTGGCTCTGCAGACCTTGCTCTGAACTAACAGGTCAGAAAATCCCTGGGGAGTGAGGCTTCCTTTCTTTCCCTGTCTCTCCTTTCCTCCTTACATTCTGATCTGAACGCGTCTCTCAGGGAAGACAATACACCAAGTCCTGTGTGGGGAAGTTGTCTGGGCGTGCACACTGGATACAGTCCCTTGGTAATGCTCAAGTGCAAGACTGGTGCAATGAAGAAGAGGTAAAACGTCCTAACATTTTGAGTCGATCAAGAAGAGGTCTAATATCCAACACTGTGAGTCAGAGTCAGTCAAAGTCCAATTCATAGTCATTCAGAGCAGACAAGCTGATGTGCAATCATCATTTCACAGAGAGGGTCTGCTCAAATACTGAAGTCTGCAGCCTCATTTTGAGAGAGTCTCATCACTGTCTATTGCCCATGTCAGCACCCACACATCTACTTGCTGCAGCCACATGTTCCTCATGACTGTTTGACCATTTGATAATATTCTGAAGGGGGGATAACTGCAATAGGGTCAACCTCTGAAAAGTTTCATCAGACATGTGTGAAGCATGCACTTAGCACACATAAAAAAAGAAGAAAACACAGTGGCAGTATACAAACATGCACAAAAGACTGGTGCTCAAATAAAGGTCACATGCTATCTTTGGGGTAAGCCACCCCAATTTCAGACAGAGAAATCTGATGACAACACCGACACATGATCTTACCACAGGACAGGCCTACTTTGCGATACAATATTCCATCCAGTGACAGCCTAATCCCTTCGCTGCCTTACCCTGAGCCTGACTTGCAGTAAAAAAATGGCAGTCTGTGTGCCTTGCTCAAACTGACACTTGAGGTAACAAGGATTGATTTCTTATTCAACAGTTTAGGGAATACAACTGCTTGTTTACATCCATAGTAATGCATGGCTATGTCCCTTCCCTTGTATACAATGCTTGTCCATAGCTGGTATCTTGTTATGTGCTCTACTGTAATAAATTTGTATTGAAAGTGAAACTCAGTGAAGTTTTCCCTTAGAAATGATGGTGAGGTCAGGTGCGACTGTGTATGACACATCAACCTATGACTGTTTGTGGTTATGTTCCTGTGTTTCAACGCCCAAGAAATTTTAGTACGGCCCTTCTAAGCTGTGTCAGCTTTTTGTTTGAAATGTTCAGCCATTCCCCTGACAGCTGGGTTGTTGGGGGGATGTGATGAGGCAGCTGCCGCCGTTTCTCTCTAGGCTCTTCTGTTAGTGGCTGTCTTGAGATCTGGCATGGTCTTTATATTGTCGGACCAGCAGCTCTTTCTCTGCTGCTGTCCTCGTCCGCACCCTCCTTCAACAGTACCTTGAAGGATGGTTTTGGAGAGGGTGTTGTGCCGAATGATGTGGCCAAACCATGCCATCTTCTGTCGTTTGACGGTTGCCAGAAGTGGTTCGTGGGGCCCAACTAGGTTAGTGACCAGGTTCCGCACATAATCATTGGTCTTGTGTTTCTTTGTATGAGATGCGGAGTAGTTTCCTCAGGCACCTGGTCTCAAACGCCTGGATTCTTCTTCTTTCTGTTTCGGCCATCAGTGTCTCTGTCTCACAACCATATATGAGGATGGAGACCACTGAAGACTTGTAGAGCCGGAATTTTGTGTGGAATTTGATGTTGCTCTTCCACACTCTGTTCAGTCTGGCCATCGCTGTTGATGCGGAATTGATCCTGAATCGGATTTCTGCTGTGCAGGTGCCATCTTTGGGCAGGGTTGCTCCCAAGTACCTGAAGCTGGTCACTTCTTCCTGGGGTTCACCATGCATGGTTATGTTGGCACTGCTTTTAGTTGTGCTGTTGACCATGACCTTTGACTTCTCTGTGCTGACCTCCATGAAATGTTGCATCTTTTTAAAGTTCTCATTACCACTATGCATCACAAAACATTTATTTTTGTTTAAACTGACATTTCTTTATATTAAAAATGTATTTTAGACCCAGAACAACAACACTTCTATGGTTTCATGAAAATATTCTAAGTAGTTACTGAGTTACCATGATCACAAACAACCAAGTAAAAGTCAGTCATTATTCCTCAGCATGTATCACGTACATAACTCTGGTGATGAAGGGGTTAAAAGAGAACAGTCCTTTTTAATGCTTACAGCAACTCAACAGTACTCTCAAGAAGCTATCAGCAGCACTTTTCATCATGAAGTTTCCAGCTGAAATCACTCTTGCCAAGTGTGCAGTGAATGTAGCCCGTGCCTGTACTTGGATCAGAAGAAGCAGCAGTACTTTTCACGGTAGAAAGAGTGAAACCTCTGAAGAACATGCATCTTTTTGGTCTTCCCCGGTTCCTTGGTCAGAAGTGATGAGTTCTGACTCACAATCAGATAGTTCATGTGACCTTCTTGCCGACACCATTTTGGATTGAAACATCAACACACCCACCAAAATCAGTCATAATATATCCCCTTTGCTCAAAGCCATTCAGTAACATGACTGCCCAGTTGCGTTACAGTACTACAGTACTACTGTGAACCCATTCTGTCACAATGAACACTCATCATGTCAAACAAACCTGCCTTCTCAACAGCTCTGCCAGACCATGGAAGCAGCTCTTTCCAAAGTGTAAGCAGGAGGCAAAACTGGTGTGCACTGAGCATTCACACACAGTTCATTCTTTAAGTCACAGTTTCACTCATTGTGTGCGTGGGGAAACAGCACAGCTTACACTGCTTAAAAAAAAAAAAAAAAAAATCTAGGTCTTTAGTTGTGCCTGAAAAACTGACACGATGGACACAAGTTGCAAGCTGGCTGGCAGAGTTCCCATCTTTTGGGGCAGCAAACATGCACCGACCAAATAACCCAACCTTTCACTTAGGGACCTTCAGGAGTCTATGTCTGGAGGACTATGCATGATGAATAACATGTGCAGAGATTGTGGACAGGTGTAGAGGAAGAGCATCATTGGACAAACAGAAAGCCCAAGCAGCCATGTTATATTGGCGACCAACCTTCACACACTGCTAATGCAGCTGCTTTTATTTCAATTACATTGTGCACTCACTTATCTCGTACCTGCATTCACTGCGTACATGTGAATGTACACATTTTCAATTTTATTTATCCATACATTGTTTTTTTTTTCCTTCTTAAACCAAACTTATGCCTGAGCTTATGTGTGTGCATGCTAGTGCAAATAATGAAAGCAAAGTATGGAAGGACAGAAATGTGACAAATGATTCCCAGTGACAAACAATCTCAACTGCCAGAAAGCAAGCAGTGCACAGCAACAGATGTTTCTTCAGCATCCACATCCACCCACGCACACTGAGGCACAACAATACAGACAGCAAAGAAAAATACCATTCACTGATAAACCAAAACACAACTTTTTCTCTCTCATTTACCCAGAAACGAACAATAACGAACTCAGCCTGTGGCAGCCATGTTTGCAGAATAGTCATACACAACTTGCCTTTAGCTTGACTTTATGCACAAACACACTGCACTTTCCCCAGCACAAGGCAAAGATCCCAAGCAGTGCTGGACATGCACAAAGTACAAGTGAGAAGAGACCCCCCTGACAAAGCACAAAACTAAAGCGCCAATCATTCTGTCTTAACAGCTGCATGCTCCTTAGTGTCCACACAGGTATCCAGTCTGTTTCTCTGCCAGCACAGCTCCAGTACCCGGCGGCAACCTGTGAAAATCTTGTAGAACCAGTACAGGTTGATAATGTCCAGAATGGCGCAGGACAGCACCAGCACCAGCTGTATGTGACCCAGGCGGTTGAAGGGCTCCGTCCCGTACACGCTGTACACTTTCTGCCAGTAGGGAGGCATGACGGCGATGCGCACAGCGAAAAAGGTCACGGCCATGGCTATGCCATTGGCGACAAAGAGGGGGCTGGTTTTGCTGTAGCCCAGCACTGCCAGGAACCACCTGCACCACAACCACATCAGTCACCAACCACACACACTAGCTGCATACTGACTGAAAGTACCAGTCACACACACTAGTTGCACACTGACTGAATGTACCAGCAGAGCTTAATCTAGGATTTTTTAAAATGGGGGGCAGTCCCCCCCCCCCCCCCCCCCCCCCCCATATCAAAAAAAAAGGGGGGGGCATCCCCACCCCCTCCCCCCAAGGCCACTTCTTCAGCCAATCATCTTGAAACCAGTGTTCCCTTGCACTGGCACTCTTTTCGGGCTGCTTCTCTCCGAGCTTTTGGATGTAGTCGCGGTTTCTTCATGATCTTCTCCACCCTCGCATGGCACAAAATCTTTTTTTTTTTTTTTTTTTCGCTTTTCCTCCACGAAAGTCAAAGTCAATAATAGGGTGGATGCATGCTTCATTTTGGAAAATATCCAATATGGTGCCTTAAACTCTTGCAACTTCTTGTCGGTGATCGAGATGGAAGAGATGAACGCCGCCGATTGGTTGATTTACACTAACAGCCAATGAAATATATCAAGAAATCGTTCGCTCCTGCTCAGTCCTAGTTTCAGTTTTTCAAACATACGACAAAAGAGCGCCCGCAACGATCAGTGAACAGGGCGGGCAGTCCTGCAACTGTGCAGGAGTCTGCCTACGTTAAGATTCGATAATTGTGGGAAGGAACAGATTTTCGGGGGATTGTATCAATCCCGCGCTCTAGATAAAGCTCTGTACCAGCCACATACATTAGTTGCATACTGACTGAATGTACCAACCACATACATTAGTTGTATACTGACTGAATGTACCAACCACAAACATTAGCTGCATACTGATTGAATGTACCAACCACACACACACACTAGTTGAATACTGACTGAATATACCAACCACACTCACACTAGCTGCATACTGACTGAATGTACCAGCCACAAACACTAGTTGCATACTGACTGAATGTACCAACTACACACACTAGTTGCATACTGACTGAATGTACCAACTACATGCATTAGTTGCATACTGACTGAATGTACCAACCACACTCACACTAGCTGCATACTGACTGAAAGTACCAACCACAAACACTAGTTGCATACTGACTGACTGTACCAACCACAAACACTAGTTGCATACTGACTGAATGTACCAGCTACACACACACACTAGTTGCATACTGACTGAATGTACCAGCCACACACATTAGTTGCATACTGACTGATTGTACCAACCACAAACACTAGTTGCATACTGACTGAATCTACCAACTACACACACTAGCTGCATACTGACTGAATGTACCAGCCACATACAAACACTAGTTACATACTGCCTGAATATACCAGCCACACACACTAGTTGCATACTGGCTGATTGTACCAACCACACACACTAGCTGTATACTGACTGAATGCATCAACCACACACACACTAGTTGGATATTGATTCTTTTCTGGAATGTTCATCCCTAAAGCTTCCTTACAGATATATCTGTTCAAAACCAGAAATAAAAGATTTCAAATACATCTGTTCAATATTAAGATTTAGAGAAGAGACCCCCCCCCCCCCCCCCCCCCCCCCCCTGTCTTTGAAAACAATAAAAGGACATGCACTGATTTTGCTGCATATACCGAAGCTTCTGATAGTTGGTGCACCTGCCCTCACCACTGGCATGTCTTTAAAACAGCATGTTGCTCTATGCCCAGACGCACCACTGGGCACATACAGATCAGCCCACATTTGACAATAATGACGAGTCATGTCAGCGTGTGATATAATGCAGCAACAAAATGAGAAAACATTCAAGTCGAAGTTCCCTGTATCATCTGCTTGGATTGACTGTGTATGTTCTAATGGTCAATGAGCACTGACTTGACTTGTTCATGAACAGTGGCGTAAATCATTTCAGCATGCCTCCAAAGAACAACTCCCAAAGTTGATTCAAATTAAAATGGCCTTTTACAACCATGATCATCATCAGTTAAATGACCACTTTCGAGTTCATACTTTCTGATTATTTCAGTAATGTATGCAAAATGCATGTCAAATGTCTTGACCAATACAACTTTGGTTTTCAAGAGGGATGACTGCAGGCTGAAATAGAAATGAGAACAAAAACAGAATTACTGGGCTACGAAATGAAAGAACAAAACAAAACAAGATCCCAGCAATGAAGACATGTGAATCATGGATGGTGACAGCAGTACTACAAAAGGAAGATCCCAGCAGCAGACATGTGAATCATGGACGGTGACAGCAGTACTACAAAGGAAGATCCCAGCAGCAGACATGTGAATCATGGACGGTGACAGCAGTATTACAAAGGAAGATCCCAGCAGCAGACATGTGAGCAGCAGCAGTACATGTGAATCATGGACGTGACAGCAGTACTACAAAGGAAGATCCAAACAGTGAAGATATGTGAATCATGGACAGTGACAACAGCACTACAAAGGAAGATCCCAGCAGTAGACATGTGAATCATGGACAGTGACAGCAGTACTACAAAGGAAGATCCCAGCAGTAGACATGTGAATCATGGACAGTGACAACAGCACTACAAAGAAAGATCCCAGCAGTAGACATGTGAATCATGGACGGTGACAACAGCACTACAAAGGAAGATCCAAACAGTGAAGATACGCGAATCATGGACAGTGACAACAGCACTACAAAGGAAGATCCCAGCAGTAGACATGTGAATTATGGACGGTGACAGCAGTACTACAAAGGAAGATCCCAGCAGTGGAGATGAGATGCTTCAGAAGAATTCCCTCCTGTCACTCCTGACGAAGAAGGAGCATTCTGAAAGCTCAAACCCAGGTATATTTACTGTGGAGTGGTGTTTGCAAGAATACTTCAGGATAATTTCGACCATCTCCTCCACTGAACACTTCACAAAGGATGAAGTCTGCAGAACCATCAGGCAGCACGTGAATCACCATGAAGACCTGCTGACTATAGTGAAGAAGAGAAAGGTCAGTTATGTAGACATGGAACAGGACATGGTGGACTGTGTAAGACCCTTCACCATGAAGACCTCACAGTGAGGAACAGACAGCTGAAGGGGTATGAACATGGGACATGGACTATGTAAGACCCTTCACCATGAAGACCTCACAGTGAGGAATAGACAGCTGATGGGGTGTGGACATGGGACAGGACTTGGTGGACAGTGTAAGACCCTTCATCATGAAGACCTCACAGTGAGGAACAGGGGTGTGACATGGGACAGGACTTGGTGCACTGTGTAAGACCCTTCACCATGAAGACCTCACAGTGAGATAGACAGCTGATGGGGTGTGGACATGGGACAGGACTTGGTGCACTGTGTAAGACCCTTCATCATGAGGACTTCACAGTGAGGAACAGACAGCTGAAGGGATGAAGACATGGGTCAGGACTTGGTGGACTGTCCAATACCCTTCTCCATGGACCAGAGCATGGGAAGAGGAGACAGGGCTGACAGAGAAAGAGGTGGACAGACAGCACTGCTTGGGGACCAGGGGGAGCTCAGCCACAGTCCAGGAATTGGCCCGCCACTGTCAGAGATGGAGTGAGTGGTTCAGCACTCCTCACTGCACACAGTCCCCACGGCCCTGGTAGACTCTGGGACACCTGACCTCACCAACCTGATGTCCAATGCACTGATGATCTCTACTGAAAACCAAGACAGACATACGATACTCTGTGTGTGTGTGTGTGTGTGTGTGTGCGTGCGTGTGTGCATGCGTGCGTGCGTGTGTGTGCGTGTGTGTAAGAGAGAGAGAGAGAGAGAGAGAGAGAGAGAGAGGAGTAAGAAAGAGCAAAAAACAGAGAAAGGGTAAAAGAGAGAGAGAGAGACGGAGACAGAGACAGAGAGTGAGAGAGATCTGATAAAACTTCATGTCTGTCGTATGACTGAGTCAGGACACCGGTGAGCCTCCATTCACTGCTCACTGTGTTAGTGTGGATATTATCAGTCATCACAGTGACCTCAGGCACAGCTGGCCAGGAAGAACAAACCTGTCATCACCAATGGGGACTACAGTCAACAAAGCCACGGTACACGGTGGTCAGCTTACCTCTGGTTCACAAATGGAGTGGAAAAACTCCGCCACAAGGCGGTAGTTGGCAAAATAAGGTAGCACACCGTAGGTCTGAAACACAGACACAGGACACTGGCTGTTTCACACCAAAATAAACCATTAATTGCATAACTGGATCATAGAGCTAGGATGATCCACAATTTTCTTAATTTTTAAACTCTGGATCCATACCATGCTCACTCAGATTGTTGTGTTGTTACGGTGTACACAGCAGAGTCTCAATGGTGCCATCTTTTCTTAATGGTGTGAGCACATCTTCACATGCTCCACAGATTATTGGTTTACTGCTTGATTATGATAGATCAGTACACCTAATGAACCTGGAGCAGTACTGACCAGGAAGTGAAAGTGATCTTAGCACCATTCTGAATAAGCTGCCAGTCATCTTAGCAAACTTTTTGTCAAAAAAATTACTTGTTCATTCCCAAAGTGCCAGGAACTTGAACATTATGGCATTACAATTAAAGTGTCTACTTGTTGACAAGAGCGGCAATTTAAGTCCACCAATCTCAAATTGATTCAATCATATGACAGCATAATCTGGTTATTTCACTTTGCATGTCAAGCAATCCTTTGTCTTCAGTGAACATGGAATTGATAGATAATACATTATTAAACCACAGAGATTTTGAAACCAGACAATCCTGGGTCATGAGCATAAAATTAATCTTTGAGACTGCTGAGATCATGCAAGGGCTGAAAAGCTCAGCTGACCGAGTGCCACACTCATGATCCTGGTGTTGTGGTATCAAATCTCTCCTGGACTGTTTCGTACCAGGTGTTTTTTTTTTTTTTTTTTCAACTCCGTTTCTTGAAAAGTCTTTTGAATGAGGCTATAAACCAAGGTTCCTTGTGCGAAAGCACAAATGACATCTTGCACACATGTAAAATCCCATCATCAACTTTCAGAAGAGATGGCCAGTTTGGCCGTTGGTATGGATGACACATAAAGACAGCATGCTTCCTCAACAAAGAAAAAAACAACAGACAGACAGGTTCTGAGTGATATCAGACTGAATGACACAGCAAATGACTGAATGTGGCACCAGCAGACAGCTCTTCAGTCAGTGTAACAAGCAGGAACAAAAAAGAAAAGGAGCAAATCCTAAAAATATCTTTAAAAAAAAAAAGTCTTTTTTTTCCTCCTTTAGCCAGCCTTGCAAAGCAGGTCTGAAAATCAAAAGTGTAAGTGGCCAGTCTTCTGTTAAAAATTTGCATAGGTAGGAAGGAGGTGGTAGGTCTGGTGATTTCAAATCGAGTTCTGTGAACCTGCTCACCCTACTTCTAAGAATGGACTCGTCCAATCCCATCATACCTGAATCTAAACAGAAAGCTGACACAGAAGGGTTGTTTGTATCTTGGAGGCAAGGAGACTGCTTCATGTAACTTGCAAAATTGCCTGGCTGGACTGTGCTTGGTTTAAAGAAAAATAAACAAGGGAAAGGAATGGATATCTTCCCTGGACAATGGAAATAGGTGATCTGCTCATCACTGTGAAATCAAAACACAGGATAGCTTGGTGAGTGTGTTGAAGTTCAATATTATAATGCTTGTTCTGTTGTAGGTAAAATCTGAAGGCTTTGAGTTTTTTGATTACTTCTGTTTCAGACAAGGAAACAGTGGAACGACAAACTTATGCTGTGGCCAGAGCTGAACTGGAAAGCTCAACAAGTTCCAAGCTTGCTTGGGAATAACTGTTCATCTAGGAGAGAGGAAAAAAAGGATTTCAAAGGAAAAAGACTCTTGAGAGAGAGAGAGAGTGTGTGTTGATGACATTTATTTTGTGAATGTGTTTGTTTAATACTGGGGTCGACAATTGAGACCTAAAGTAGCGTTGTGTCGTTTTGTTGTAGTTGTTAAGAAATCATTAGTTAAATAAACGGCGCGCATCCTTTAATTTGTCTTGCTTGCCTTCTTGTTGTGGGAGGTGGTATGTTAGCGCGTGTAGAAGTACACAAAGCAAGTAGGTGCATGACTTGGAAACACTTGTGTAGAAGTACACAACCCAAAATAAAGCATGATTTGTTAAGCAAATGTTTCCCCTCTGTGCCTGTAAGAGGCACCTCATGGTGAATGTGTGTATTGTCTGTAGGTTAGTCTAACCCTAGACCAGCACAACCTAACGTACATGACAGTCATTTCTACCCTGGTAAGCAAACACAGCCTGGATTGTAAAGCGCTCAGAGCTCGGTCGGTTCTGACTGAGGACTGAAACCATACACACAGTAAATAATATCAACTTGACAATCTGAACTCATGGACATAAAGTTCACCATGGAGACTGCTGAGAACATGTTGCTGGACCATGACCAAATCATTTTTGCATCTACCCTGATCATGTACCTCCACAGTCTGGGCTCATGAACATACAGATCATCTTTCATCTGAGACAGATCAGCCTTTACAGTGCTACACATGGGGAACATACAGATCATCTTTCATCTGAGACAGATCAGCCTTTACAGTGCTACACATGGGGAACATACAGATCATCTTTCATCTGAGACAGATCAGCCTTTACAGTGCTACACATGGGGAACATACAGATCATCTTTCATCTGAGACAGATCAGCCTTTACAGTGCTACACATGGGGAACATACAGATCATCTTTCATCTGAGACAGATCAGCCTTTACAGTGCTACACATGGGGAACATACAGATCATCTTTCATCTGAAACCGATCTGCCTTTACAGTGCTACACATGGGGAACATAGAGATCATCTTTCATCTGAGACAGATCAGCCTTTACAGTGCTACACATGGGGAACATACAGATCATCTTTCATCTGAGACAGATCAGCCTTTACAGTGCTACACATGGGGAACATACAGATCATCTTTCATCTGAGACAGATCAGCCTTTACAGTGCTACACATGGGGAACATACAGATCATCTTTCATCTGAGACAGATCAGCCTTTACAGTGCTACACATGGGGAACATACAGATCATCTTTCATCTGAGACAGATCAGCCTTTACAGTGCTACACATGGGGAACATACAGAACATCTTTCATCTGAAACCGATCTGCCTTTACAGTGCTACACATGGGGAACATACAGATCATCTTTCATCTGAGACAGATCAGCCTTTACAGTGTTACACAATGAGGAACATACAGATCATCTTTCATCTGAAACCAATCTGCCTTTACAGTGCTACACATTGGGGAACATACAGATTGTCTTTCATCTAAGACAGATCAGCCTTTACGGTGCCACACATGCGGAACATAAAGATCATCTTTCATCTGAGACAGATCAGCCTTTACAGTGCTACACATGAGGAACATAGAGATCATCTTTCATCTGAGACAGATCAGCCTTTACAGTGCTACAAACATTGGGGAACATACAGATCATCTTCCATCTGAGACAGATTAGCCTTTACAAAACTACACACGGGGAACATACAGAGCATCTTTCATCTGAGACAGATCAACCTTTACAGTGCTACACATTGGGGAACATACAGATCATCTTCCATCTGAGACAGATCACCCTTTACAAAGCTACACATGAGGAATATAAAGATCATCTTTCATCAGAGACAGATCAACCTTTACAGTGCAACACATTGGGGAACATGCAGATCATCTTTCATCTGAGACAGATCAGCCTTGACAAAACTACACATGGGGAATATAAAGATCATCTTTCATCTGAGACAGATCAGCCTTTACATAACTACTCATGGGGAACACACAGATCATCTTTCATCTGAGACAGGTCAGCCTTAACAGTGCTACACATGGATACAGATCATCTTTCATCTGAGATGGATCAACCTTTACAGTGCTACACATAATTTGTATACTGCAACAAAATGCTCGCAGTATTAAACATCAGCATACACATGGATGACAACAGTTTCCTGCATAACATAATCTGCAATGACAGCGATTGTTTAAATTAAAAAACAGAATGAGACAAAACGGGGATAAACATTGTACATGCTGCCACACAGTAAAGGACCTGACATATCATGCCAGTGTGACTCGCATCCTCCAACCCACCACATCCTGTCCTTTCAAGGTTGACAGGACCTGGGGAACCAGGATATGACCACAGAGACACCACAGACATGAGGGGGAGTTATGTTCAAGTCATCCATATCAGTGTGACTAAAGCCCAGCCTACCACACCCTGTCCTTTCAAGGTTGACAGGACCTGGGGAACCAGCGTGTGGCCACAGAGACACCACACACAGGAGGGGGAGTTATGTCCATGTCATCTATGTCAGTGTGACTAAAGCCCCGCCCACCACACCCTGACCTTTCAAGGCTGGCAGGACCTTTACAGTTAAGATGGTGCGAGACAGACACCACAGAAAAAAAATGGGAGTTAAGTCCAGGTGGCCAGTGTCAGCAAGTTCACAGGACCTGTTGCAGGAGGGACCTGGAGGCAGTGCCCATTCCCAGGGAAACATCCACTCATGTTGGCTCAGTGACTGAGCATCTAGTGCCTTCAGCAGAGGGTTCACTCAGCAGTGTCAGGATCAGCCCAGCGCTACTGAAAACCACCTGAGTCACTCTGTGGCAGGAAAGAGTCTCCTACGGCGGGTAACCACTGGATTTGGTGGCTCCCTGAACACTGCTGGCCATGGCACCGCGATACCACAACCCTATACTTCCATTGAAGCCTGTCTGTTGTTTGTCTTTGATGTGCATGGTTTTGTTGTCACCCTTTTCATGGACAGAAAAAAACAGCCTCCTCTCTGGTAAGAAAAAGGAAAGGATTATTCACTTAGCACACAGCGATGCCTGTGGCAACTTACCATCACATAGTAATAAGCATACATGGAGGCCCCGTGGTGGAACAAGTAGAAGACCTCTCCAATGTGTTTGTAGTGGACTGTCATGATCACCAGGTCTGAAACATAACCAGACATGCAGTTAGACATGCCTACCCCAAAATTGCTTTCAGGGACAATACAGACAGAAATTAGGGACAAATCTGTAAAATCAGGGACATAATTCTTTTTTGAATACACAGCCTCGCTTCACGGTCGTTTTCTTCTTTTCACTCCTTTCTGGCCCATCCGAGGAGTCGGAATCCGACTCTGTGTCGACATCATGTCTCCTCTTTGATGCCATGTTCTGACTTGAAAGTGAAAGCGAGGTGGTTGTTTTTTTTTTTTCGTGCACATGCGTATTACGTCTACTCACTCTAGCAGACAATATTCTTGGCTCAGTTCTGTGCAGCACGATAAGAACAGCTTTTTAACTCCCGATTTTTTTTTTTTTTCCGGGACACCCGATTTTTTTTTTTTTTTCCAGGACGCGTGTCGCAAATCCGGGATTCCTGGGACAGTGGCTTCTAAAATCAACTTTCTGGGACAAATCCCGGATGGTCAGGGACGGTAGGCATGCCTGTACAGTGCGCATTGTCAGGCTTTCTACTAAGTTAAAAGGCCAATCCTGTTGGAATAGGGGAGGTCGGGGTGTGAGATCCACCAGTTTCAAATAATCATCTTCACCACCACTAGACAGAAATATTCAGACCAGTCCAAGACACATGAAAGTGAAAGACTTTCGTTCAGCACACAGAGGAAGAGGAAAAATCATGTAGTTCTAGAACCAGCATGGGTAAGCAATGAGCGTCCTCCTCCAGAAGACGCATGTGGGCTTGTCTCCTGTGAAGGGATCAGTTTCTGAAGAGCATATTTACAGGGATTATTTCTCTTGTGTGAAGTCTTCGAAAGGCATGTCTTCATTCTGCATGTTTATACTGTACAAACCCCCTCCTCTAGGCATCCCCTGGTCCTGACCTCAAAGGCCACCTACTAATGATAGACACATCATCTTGTGATCAATGTCACATTTTGTCTTAGTTCAAAAATGCAGAAGACTTGCACAAAATTACTTTGGCAAACAAGCATAAATGGATTTAAACGATCATTATGTTTCCTTCTGATATATCTAACCAAAGTTGTTTTTTTTTTCCAGAGTAATCATAAATTTCTGCATTAAAAGTAAAAATCATTATGTTTTCTTCTGAAATGTCTAAACAAGGCTTTTTTCCTGAGTGTAATCATAAAATTTCTGCATTAAAAGTGAAAATGTCACTTAATTCTATACATGAGAACAAACAAAATGATAAGTGCGTTTATCTTACAATCCTCCTACACTCCAGCAGAGGCACCGAGATGATCTTTGACCTATTACAAGGTCAATCACCTCTAAAATGAGAATTGCTTTCTTCCCCCAATTTTGTATGGAGTGGAAGGAACTTCTCATTTGTCTCAAAACAACACTATCAGAGAAGAAACTACACATTCTTTTTTTACAGGACAGAGTTGAGTATAGTCAAAAGTTCATGCTAACAGCCTCTGTGTTTTTCTTGCACTGATGCTCAGGTATGCACAAGACAAACATTTCGCATGTAACTTTGCCCCATCAGAGCTTTCAAACTTTGGAATGATGTCACTGACCAGGCAACATAGCAAAGGGATCACGTTTGAATCTGTTAAGAACTGTAGTGCCCATGAACTGATTTGGCATGCAGTGCACAGATCAGTCACCTACAATCACCTGTGTTTCCGTTTGCAGCACATCAAAAATGTGATCTGTAAATAAGTTTGACGCGGTACAAACTCCAGATACCAACAAGATGAATTTCTGTGTATCTCTGCAAGCCTTTATTGACTTAGGTCAGATTGTTGAAAGGGATCCTGCAGCTAGCACAGAGAGACAGAGAGAGAGAGAGAGAAGGGAGAGAGAGACCGAGATAGAAAGAGAGAAGCAAAGGGGGAAAGAGAGCAAGCAAGTGATCAAGAGACAGAGACAGACAGACAGAAAGACTTAGACTGAGACAGAGAGAGAGACAAGAGCATAAGGGGGAAAAGACAGAAAGAAAGAAAGAGAGCAGAGGCAGAGAGCTAGATAGAGAGCTAGATAAAGTGAGAGAGGGAGAGGCAGAGAGGAAGCAGAGCAAGACGAACAGAGACTGAAACAGAAAAAAAAGAAGAAAGAGGAAGCACGATGACAGAAGAGAAAGAAAAGACAAGACAGTTTGTAGCTGAAAACAAGTTGCCTCACCTGAGGCCATGTAGCCAACAACTATAGCGCAACTCGTTCTCACAGCCGGGGCGTCCCACCTGAAAACCAACCACCAAGTCAGACACCGTGTCAACTGATACAACACTGCACCTCTCTGACATTTCTGTCTGCACATTATACACCTCCTCTTCCCCAGCCTGCAATATCACAGTCCCATTTTACTGGCTGTAGCAGCTGCATTTTCCCCAGTCACATAACTTAACTAAGCTGTATTCGTTTCTGTTCCCTCTCTCTCTCTCTCTTCATCTTCTGTGCCTGTCACAGGCTTTGCTTCCAAGCCAATCCCTCCAGCTCTCTAATTCACAGACACACCAGGAGATGTCTGGCCCCTCTCTACTCGTTTGTTAATGACTTCCAGAGGTCCAAAGCCTGCCCTTAGAGAACCCAAGTGTGACTGGAGTCTTCAAAGGCAACATCCACTTACACACTGCATCATACCGACCATTTTTAAAGGAACCAACCAAAGACCATGAAATCAACTCAGCCTTCATGGAATCTGGTTGCTGATTTCAAGAAAAAAAACAAAAAAAATGGTCCTATTGACCACAATGTGAGAATACTTGGACTGAGAGCAACTTTCTGTTAAAAAAGAAACAAAAAAAATCCAAGATAAAACATCAAGCTGTCCAAGACTGAAAACAAGGAGCCCGAGTTGACCAGGAAATATAAATTAGGGAAAACATTTTTTGTCTGAAATGTTACATTTACAGGATTGACGAAGGTTTCTGTGTTAACGTGGCACATATCAGGTGGACTCTGTACATACTGTGCCCTTCCAGTACAGCTAGCCCTAGGACAACACAATTGCAAGTAGATTAAACTCTCCTTGAAAGTTTCCAAAAAACTCTCCTTGAAAGTTTCCATGTACCTTACGGTATCCAGAACAAGCGGAAAACATACATTTGAAATTTAGAGGGAATCCCTGGACAAAACAAACCTTAACAACAACAACAAAACCCTACACATAGGACTAGGACTAGGGGGTGGGGTGGGGTGGGGTGGGGGGGGAGTGGGGGAAGGCCAGTTTAACATTGTCATTTGAACTGTTTTAGATCTAACCAGACATGACCAGGCCTGCTTGCATATGAGGACTCACCATATAGGGTGTTGGCTGATTTCATTGTCGTAGATGAGGGAGTAGGCACACATGGAACTGACCACTGTTGCATGAACTGTAGACAACACTCTGAAAGAAAAAAAATGTTCCAACAAAAACAAACTCACCACTGTCGCGTGAACTGTAGACAACACTCTGAAAGAAAAAAAAAAAAAACAGCAAAAGCAAAGATGCATCTTTGGCAGCAGGCTTTTAAGTCTACCTGAACTTGCATTTATCAACAAGAGCTTATAGCATTTACAAACAACTGACACACACACAAGCACTAACATGAATACACTCACAAACCCTAAAAGTACACACAGAGCATGTATGTGCATCTGTGTGTGTGTGTGTGTGTGTGTGTGTGTGTGTGTGTGTGTGTGTGTGTGTGTGTGTGTGTGTGTGTGCCTGTCTGTGTGTTTTTGTCAGATAGAAACAGCAGAAAGGGAGAGGGAGGAAGAAGCAGCAGAAAGAGAGAGAGAGAAGTGAGAGAGAGAGACACAAACAGAAAGAAAGAGACAGAGAAAGAGAGAGATGGACAGCGAGAGAGAGAGAGAGAGAGAGAGAGAGAGAGAGAGAGCAAGTGAGAGAGAGATTTAGAAGGGGGAAGAGGAAGAAAGAGAGTGTGATGAATAATTGAGTCACAGATACAGAAGAAGCAGGAAAAAGAGGGGGGGGGGGGTGGATCGAGAGAGAGAGGGAGAGAGAAAGAGAATAAGACAGACAGGGACAGACAGACAGAAGCAGCAGGAGAAAAAAAAAAGCATTGGAGTGTGCGGAAAGTGAGGTGGGAGGTTGATAGAGAGAGAAAGAGAGAAGAGAAAGACAGAGAGGGGGGAAAATAGAGCGAGAGTGAGAAAGAAAGAGAGAGAGAGACAGAGACACAGAGAGACAGACATGGACAAATACAGGGAATGAGAGAGAGAGGCAGAGAGACAGACAGAGACAGGCAGAGAGAGAGAGAGAGAGAGAGAGAGAGAGAGAGAGAGACAGACAAAAAGGTGACAGAGACTGAAAGTGATGAACAATATCAATGAAGTCCAAGATGGCACCTTGTGTTCAGTCAATCTTCTTCTCCTCTGACAGCATAGAGTATTTCTCAGACATTTTGGCCGATAAGGTGGGGCTGATAACCTTGAAGAGATAGAGGAAGAAGACACAACTGACAGCGGCTGCTGGGTAGTAGGTGGCATCAAAGGCCACAGTTTTCAGTGGTCGGCCCATCCTTCACGGCTGACGTTATCCCAGGGATCTCCTTGACTAAGCCTGTGGAAAAAAAAAAAGTGTGATAGTCACATCCTTTAACTTCATTCTATCATATGACTTCAAACAGTCATTTTCCATCTCCTTCCCTCCTCACCTCCCACCCGACCCTCTCCCCTAATCATATTTTGTTTCCATTCGCAAATTATGTTGGCAATCACCATCAATAATTCATGGCTAATATCTGACTTTCATTAGAGCTTGATGACACTCTCACTGATTGGCTGGCAAGCTTTCTGACAGTGAACAACACCACTGGTATGATTCAAATCAGGGACTAAAGGTCGATCTGATCTTCTGCGACACAAGACTGGAGCCAGGAGTAAGGCACGGGAAGAGGTCTACCTGTTGAGTGAGGCCCAATGGTAAGCTCCTCTGCAGCAGAGTGGAGTATCTTGAGTCTACAGACACCTTCAGCTGAACTTTGCCCATGCTGTCAACCCCCTCGACACTGGCCAGCTGTCATGATCACAATCACCCACTTTCACACAACTTTCTTTCTCTATCTGAATTCAAACATCTCTAATTGATTTACCCTCTCAGCTGCATGTGACCTGGTACACTGAGCACATGATCTGTAGTGATTTGCTTGGGTATCAAACCCTGAACAACCTATGATTAAAGATGTTTCAGCCCCTTACTCAACGTCTCCTTCACTGACCCAAATGCAGGCCGTGCCATTTTTAGCAGTAAGCATTCCTCCTTTAAAGCACTTGGGGTTTACACACACATTTTTTCCTCCTTCTCTAACAGGTCGTCAGAGTTATCTGTATTTAGTGTTTTTGATTTGACAACAACAGATCTTGTTGAGGCGACTGCAGGAGGAAATCTAAACAAATTTCAAAAGATGGGCGTTGAATCTTGTGCTGAAGTGAATGAAGATAAGTGATTGCTCTTTCATTTTCGTTGTCCTGAGTGTTTTGTATCTTGTCTGAAGAAGACCTAAGGGGTCGAAACGCCTTATGTTTGTCTTGTGATTCGTTTATGTTTTTCTTGGTGGTTCACTATTAAATAATTTAAAATTTGACAACAATAGTACAATCCAGAATTCCATCTGTTTGCGATCATGCTTCCTACCTCCTTAGCTACACCCCCTCAGTGGCCTCATTCTCACACTGCTCCATGCTGTGTCAGATTCCCTTGATAAAACCGCTCAGTTGTGCTGTGGAGTCTGTTGGTGGTTGATGCCACAGTCCAAACAGAAATTATCTAGCCATCCCGTAACAATGGAAAAAATGGTATATTACAGGCTGTAAATAATCACTAGAAAAGAAAAAAAAAGCATTAAAGACTGTCCACAGCAAAGTCAGAGAATCAGCCACAAGGGCAGGGAAACAAAGGATCATTCAAAAAAAGAGGAAAATGTTTTAAAAATCAAACAAAAAACGAAAATAATAATAATGATACGAGAGAAAGAAAGGGAGAGAGGGAGGGAGGGAGAGAGAGAGAGAAAGGGGGGAGGGAGGGAGGGAGGGGAGGGGAGAGAGAGGGAGGGAGAGAGAGACAGAGACAGAGACAGAGAGAGACAGAGAGAGAAAGGGGGTGACTAATCAAAATGGACAGAAAAAGGGAAGCTACAGAATTGCAGAATGACCAACAAGATGGTGATTCAGTTTAAACTGAGACAGCTTCCCGATGGGCAGTGCTACCCTCTCACCAAGTACACACGCAAACAAAAGGCAAAGCAATGAACCATAAAAGACTTTCTCACACACACAAGGTTACAAGTCTTGTTTAACTGCAGGAACATGCCTTGCTATGGCTGTTCATATAATTCACTGCTGGATACTCCATACCTCCCTTCACACTGCCTTTCATGTTGATAACAAATGAATCACATGCTTTGTGCTAGCACATCAGCTGAACTCTGCCTGCATAAGTACTGTCTTTCCTGTTGTCATGAAAAATCAGGGCACTAGAACACAACAATGCAGACAGTGTACCACAGAGTGCAAATCACCTACACAGATTAAAAAAAAAAAAAAAATCAAAAGATGACAAGACAAAGGTTCTTCAGGATGCAATCACACAAGCTGGTTCAAGGCATGGGCAGATGAAAATGTCACGAACATTCAGGTCAAGATGTCACAGAATCCAAAGGAACTCTGCTGAGGGTGGTGCAGCTATCTGCTATGTCACTCTCTTATCGTGTGACCACTGGGCCTGCCAGGAAGCCACATGGGTCTGGGTAGCAAATGATGAAAAAAAAACTATTGGGAAGAAGCAACTTGACATGACAACTGAGGGCAAACAGCAAATGATGTACTAATAAGCGTACACGCAGTGATTAATACCCCAATTCAGTGTTACAGTGGATAAACAATTTTCAGTAAACAGCTTGATGCTGGCTGACCCTTGCTGGTTTTCAGTTAGTGGGTGTGAAAGTCCTGTTTCCTTGTGGTTGAAAGGTGAGAAAATCTACCTCAAACATTCTCTTTTACTTGTGTTACTGTCTAATCTTCCATGTCCCACCAGCAACATTTGCTTCTTTCCCACACCCCACACCCCCTCCCACACCCCTCCTGTTCTCCTTCTAGCATCCCCAGAAACAGCTATACCCAAATTATTCTCCCTAACAAAATTCTGCACCAGCCCTCCACAGGGAACAATCAACATCAGATCATCCTCTGAAAAGAGGTGTATGAATGCCCATTCAGAAAAACAAACACAAATTTAGGTGAATGAATGCCCCCTTCAAAGAAAAAGACAATTTAAGCAAAAGTAGGTGAATGAATGCCCCCTTTATTTAAAGACAAACAAAACTAGGTGAATGAATGCCCCCTCAAAGAAAAAAAAAACAAAAAAATAGGTCAATGAATGCCCCTTTAAAACAAAAACAAAAATAGGTAAATGAATGCCCCCCTTCAAAAAAAAAAAAAAAAAAAAAAAAGTGTATGAAATGCTCCTTTAAAAAAAAAAAAAAAAAAAAAAAAAAAAACCTAGGTGTATGAAATGCCCCCTTCAAAGAAAAACAAAAAAAAAAAAAAATAGGTGTGTGAACACAAAGAAACAAAGCTTGGCAACACATCCAAACACTGCAATAGAGCTCTACATCTTCCTTCCCACCCATCCCCCAGAGAGAATCCATTGCTCTGGTTATCAGTCTCCGAGGGTCAGGCTACCTGTACTCCAAGTGCGTTAGGGTAGACTCTGGACAGCCACAGACCCACACTCCCAGTGAACAGTCAAAGCTGTCTACACAGCCTGGTCAGTGAACAATAGCAAGCGGGCAACAGCAGTGAGCACAGGAGTTGGGCTGAGCCTGATGTTTGAAATCACTTTGGAAATGCCTCAGGGAAAAGTTGGTCTGCTTCCTCTGCCAGGTTTACGGAGATACTCTCTGGCTTTTCAACTGATTTCATCGCATGCATAATGCCCTGTGTACACACTGTGGAAGCCAGATATATAACCAGCTGACCACCTGTTCTTGCACTATCTCTCATAAATTGTCAACAATCAACATACTCGTTTGGGGAAGCCAGGTCCCATGACCAACTAACCCCCTGTTCTACATTATCTCTGGTAACAATGTCAGCAATCAACACAAAGCCAAGTCAGTATGTGGGTTGGTCTCTCAACTAGTGGGTTATCTTCAAAGGCCGATGAGCCATAGTTAATTCATGATGACAAACCAATGATAACTGATCTTTCTGTTCACCAGCTTCTCCCCCTAGAGCATGGACCACACAATGTGTTTCTCTGATCCAAAGCAAAACAATTCAGGTGTATTTTGGAATGTCAGTCAATCGACTATCATCCATTTTCTGTTACAAAATGTCTCTTATCCTGCTATGTAAAGTGCTTGGGCTCCTAAAGAATTTTAAAATGTTCTGAAAATTAATTCTATCATTATTTTCATCATCATCAATATCATTGTTCACGTTTATTATTACTTTTATTTGTTCCATACTAGTTCCATCATCAACTATCTGTCTTCTATGATTTTTCTTTTTATTTGTTCTGCATAGAATACACTGAGCTGTGAAAATAAATATCAACAACAAACTACTTTTTTAAAAAATGAATCTATATATATGAAAGCATTTAAGCATACCTTAAAAAATGTATTATTATTTTTCTTTAAGAATAATAGTTTCTAAAGTATTACTGATTGGCATATAAATGCATGCACACACACACACAGATGTGAGTATATATGTGAACACACATGGTACACATTTGCATACACATCGTTTACTAAAACTTTTTTTAAAAAAGATGAATGTAGATCAATGTAAAAACAAAAACAAAAAAAAAACACATAATAATCAAAGCAAATAATGTAAGAACCAAGATTTGAAAGAAATGTGTACGTCTGACCCAAGAACTTGTAACTCAATCAAGTAAATATGAAGTGTCCCCCTGCCCTTGAAAGACTCATTCAAGTCAATCAAGAGATCAGTCAGTCTATGCTGTTCCCTGGCATGGCTACAAATCAATGGATTAGACCCCCCCCCCCCCCCCCCCCCCCCCCCCCACACACACACACACACACACTTTACCCTCCTCCATGGGCCGGATGGTCTTTGTTCTCCCCTTCCTTCTTAATTCTTCTCGACTTAGTGCCCAGCTGTTGCTGTCCAGACTCCACAGTTGCAAATCTGCATAACTGGGTCAGACTAGAAACGGGTTCACTGATCATAATGCCCCCACCACCCCCTTCCCTCCCCAACATGACATACCACCCCCTCTGCACCCACAACGTCCATTCCCACCCTCCTCTAAGGTACTGAAAAATATGTGTGGAAAGAGCACACATGTGCACTACCCATCAAAATGTTCTAGTGAATTCCATGTTCGTGATCATCACAAAATTATCTAAATTTTCTTTGGCCCTTCATGCCTTACTCTCATGGCGACTTTAGTTTCAGTTTCACCTCCACACCTGTACCTGCTGCCTGCTGGTTCCTGTGAGTGGCCAGTAATGTCTGAAATTTCCATCCCCCATCCCCACCACCCTCTACAGGTTCCTACTTTTTTTTTTCGCTGAAATCCACAGGAGAAATGGGAGCACTATTGTTTCCTTGTGTGTGTGTGTGTGTGTGTGTGTGTGTGTGTGTGTGTGTGTGTGTGTGTGTGTGTGTGTGTGTGTGTGTGTGTGCGCGTGTGTGTGCATCTGTGTGTGTGTGTGTGTGTGTGCATCTGTGTGTGTGCGTGTGTGTGTGTGTGTGTGTGTGTGTGTGTGTGTGTGTGTGTGTGTGTGTGTGTGTGTGTGTGTGTGCATCTGTGTGTGTGTGTGTGTGTGTGTGTGTGTGCGCGTGCAAGAGTGTGTGTGTCCATACATGAGTTCACATGTTTGTGGTGTGTGTGTGTGTGTGTGTGTGTGTGTGTGTGTGTGTGTGTGTGTGTGTGTGTGTGTGTATGCATTTAGTGCATGATATGTGTGTTTTATGTGTATTCCATCACTATCACTATCTTAAATATGAATATCCCCACATCAAATATAAAATCTGTCAAAATCTGTACATCTTTAGATAGAAAGATAACAGCACTGAGCATGCACATCATGTGTCTGTGTACCATCCACTTGATCAAGCAAGTGAATCTGAAGTACTAATAAATTAGGAAACTCTGTCAGTGGCAGTACGACATACAGACATGTCAACAGTTTCAAGAGGCTTCTGGTCACTGACCCAAGCCAATAAACTGTTTTGTTTTTGGTGTTGCCTGTATCCAGCAGTCAGTTATGACCAAGACCACCATGGGGTACAAAGCAGGCTATGAGGCTTTATGCCAAGTATGAAGGGGATTTGGGCAAGCCACGCATGCCCTACCAGATAGGAAGAGGGAGTGGCGGCAGGGATTAAAGTTGGACTTTTGACTTGATTTCTTTTTCTATTAATTAGTATTACCATTAATCTTGAAAATTAAAAATAATCTCTTCAGTCCATGTTTTCTGTAATTTCAAAGATATCTTTCCTGAATCAAATGTGAGTATTCAAAATTCTCATTTGAACAGCATGGGGGTCAAGTTGTTGACCAGATTCCGAAGTGTAAACCTCCACAATGGAAAGAAACTCATGGAACTGAGTTTGTTTTTGTAACTGAGTGTCACATTTCTTCTTTAACATCTACAAAAAAAGCTTGTAGAACTTTGCACTAAAAGTTGTAGGTGACTATTCTGAGCATGCAAAGCTTGTGATTGGCTTTTTCTCCGCACCCCGCAGGCAGCATGGACAGTCTGACATTTCTCATGAACTATTTCTAACCATGTATCATTATATGGCTACATGATATAACATAAGGATGATACCTGCATGCCAACTGTGGCTAAACTTTGTGTGTCGCTGTCTCAATGATTTTTGTTTCTTTGTGTGTCGCTGTCTCAATGATTTTTGTTTCTTTGTGTGTCGCTGTCTCAATGATTTTTGTTTCCCATGTGTGCCTTCATCTCAACAGCCTGACAAATGCAATCAGGACCTATTTAATGTTTGTATTTTAAAAAGGTCCTAAACATGTGTGTGTGTGTGTGTGTGTGTGTGTGTGTGTGTGTGTGTGTGTGAGAGTCTGCTAAACTTCATGTGAATCATACCTCATTTACATCCAGTGAGATGGCAGGTAAGTGATGTGCAACAGTCATTGCTATTTGAACTGTCATCACCTGCAATCACCAACCTTTTTTTCGTGGGTGTACCAAGACCCTGTTTTGCACACTTTATTTCCACTTCTTTTTTTTAATGGGCTAAATTTAATCACCTACAAATGATAACTTTCTCCTTAGATGTCTGATTCAGACACATTTTACTGTTTACTTATCTATTTATGTTTGCACTTACTGATGGTGTAGATTTTTTCCTAGACCTTCTTCTAAAGACTGACCCTAAGCAAGTCCCCTCCCTCCTCCAACACACACACACACACACACACACACACACACACACACACACACACACACACACACCACCACCACCACCACCACCACCACCACCCCTTTGTGTCCATGTGGTTGGCTTTCCTACTGCTAGTCTTTATCCCTGTCCTTAAAGCGCCGATCAACCTGATCAACATGAAGGGGGTTTTCTATGCTAGGATTTTAAAAAATGAAATTGGTGATGAAAAACGCCAGATTACTGGGTCTTGTTTCAAAAGAAAAAAAAAAAGTAACAAAAACGAAGAAAAAAACGCCAGTATCTAAGATGCATGATGAGAACCTCCAGTGTACATGACATGCTAGAGATCCTTCAGTGGTCTCCCCTCACAGAATGATGGAGAAAGGCGCGACTAGTAAATTTTTACAAATACCACAACGGACGCCTCATTATCAACACGTGCCACAAACACTCTCAGAATCCCTCTGCACGCAAAGTAACCCAACGGTTCCATCCAGCAACATACCATCTTTCCAGCTGCTGGACTCTCTATTGACAGAAATCTTTCTTCCCGAGGACCATACCGACTGGACCACCCTCCTCCTGAGGTCACCCTCAGCCCCACCCTGGAGGGCTTCAGATCCCTCATCTGATCCACCCTCCCCTGCCCCCCCACATCCCCCCCCCCCCCCCCCCCCTGCAAACACTATCTCAAGCGACTTCAACTTCACGCAAACCCCCTTATAGTCTACAGAATCTTCAAAATGTTGAAGGCGGTAGTCAAGGGAAAGAAGAAAAGAAAATGGGGTCATAAACTTTTCATATGCCGATCTAAGGTTCAGTCAGACGAGTGGAAATCTGCGTGTGGGGTCGGGTTATTAACTTAAAATTTTATACAGATCTCAGAGCGTTTGACCTCCTTGCTCTGCTTCGTGTCTCCGACTCGCTTGCAGGCTTATGTGCCAGTGTACTGCTTTTCTCGCGGTAGAACACGCCAGCAAGTCCAAAGTTGTCATATACACCAACTTGAATGAATTTCTTTTTTGAACACAAAGGATCTTCATGCACAACTAAACAGAATATAATTCGCTTACCGTACACTTAGGTGATCATCCAGCTTCTGTTTACCTGAGTCGTGTCACAAGGAGATAGGCGGCATGTTGGTAAGCCGCTGCGTCAACAGACGGAAATGGAATAATTATCAACCGGAAGTTCCTCCATTCCAAAAACGAAAGTTCAAAACCTCGAATGGGCTAGCATGAGGTTGTGCCCCGTGGTTCAAAACAGTATATATCAGAGACTGGCAGTAAACTGCGATCGATCGTCTGGCCTGTTTACGTTGTCCAGTGGTTAAGTGATTTCACTTCGTACTGAGACACTTCTTCTTCTTCTTTCTTTACACGACCAACATCATTTTGCTGATGGTTTTGTCGTATTCGGGGAGATTGCCGAAGATTTGCGCTGTTCTTAGGACCAGCCTGGACTTGAAACAGTCCAGTGACTCAGCTGTCACAACCTCCTGAGGCAACTTGTTCCATTCTGGTATGGTTCTTGGAAAGAACGTCATCTGCCTGTACCGCGTCGTGCATGTGGGAATGTTGTAGCTCAGGTCGTTGTTGATCCTAGAGCTCAGCCTGCTATCAGATGGTTTGGGCAGGTACATGGAGTTAATGGAGATGAGTCCGTGATGGAATTTATAAAACATCTCCAAGCGGGCTTTCTTACGACGCTGTTGTAGGGAAGGCCAATTAAGAGAGTCAAGGATGGAGTCGACGCATGATGTTTGACGGTGGCGATTTGACACTCATCTTGCTGCTCTTCGTTGATCTTCTCGAGGGCCTCCTCAATCTCGTTTGCAGTGTAGGGATCCCAAACGGTGGCTGCGTACTCAAGAAGCGGGCGAACAAGGACTTTATACGCAGTTTCCTTTGTTTTCTTGTTGCCGATCTTGAGGTTGCGCCGGACAAAGCCTAGGGTCTTGCTCGCTTTCTTCGTGATGGAATCAATGTGAGATTCCCACTGCATGTTGTCCTGGATGTTGACACCAAGGTATTTAGTGGTGTGTTGACATTTTCGATATTCTGTCCATGTAGCTCATACACAGGGCAGTCTTGTTCCGCTTCCGAGAAACTCTCAGCGTTGAGCACTTCTGTGGATGGAACTCCATAGACCACTTTTCCTCCCAGATGGTAAGGGAGTGTAGGTCTTCTTGCGGCACTCGCTCATCTTTTTTATTCGTGATGGTCTTGCTGCACATGGTATCATCGGCAAATAGGCGGACTTTCGACTTGATGCCATCAGGAAGGTCGTTTATATACAGAAGAAAAAGACTCGGCCCTAGGACTGAGCCTTGAGGGACTCCGGATTCTACAGGTAGAAAGTCAGATCTTGTTCCCTCCACCACCACAGCCTGCTGTCTGTCCGCAAGGAAGTCCTTGATCCAGGCGTTGGTGTGGCCTACGATGCCATAACGACGTAGTTTGTGGACCAGTAGGGTATGGCTAACTTTGTCGAAGGCCTTTGAGAAGTCAAGGACGATAGTGTCCTCCTGGTTTCCCTTCTCGATCTCTCTGGTCGCTTCGTCCACATACCCTAGGAGTTGAGTCTCACATGACCGTCCGCATCGAAAGCTGTGCTGCTCTGGACAGAGAGTCTCGTTGTTCTCAAAATGGGACATGATGTGGCTGGTGATGATGTGTTCCATCAGCTTGCAGGCTATGCAGGTGAGGGAGATGGGACGGTAGTTGGCTGCGTTATATCTTTCTCCCTTCTTGAAGACGGGTGTAATGTTGACATGTTTCCAGTCCTGCAAGGTACCGGAAGAGTATAAAATGCGGTAGAGCAGGGTGAGGGCTGGAGTGATCTCCTCTGCAACCATCTTCAAAAGTCTGGGGGTAAATGCCATCTGGGCCACAGGCTTTATTTGGGTCAAGGTTGAGTAGGAGTTTCTTTACGCCGTCTTCGGTAATGTTGATGTCGTCGCATGCTGGGTAGTCTGGAAGTTTTGGTCCAGGGGGGCACCGCTGTTTAAAACTCTTCAGCTGTGGTGGTGTCTTTGGGGCTGAATATAGAGTGGATCTGGGTGTTCAGGATCTGTGCTTGCTCCTTGGGGTCAGAGACAAGTTTCCCAGCTTCTTTAAGAGGAGAGACGCCCATTCCTTCTGTCCTCGCATTAATGAAGCTCCAGAACTTCTTCATGGGGGTGGTCTGGCATTCTCCTTCATCAGAGATCAGGCCTTCTACATGTCTCCAATAGGCAGTGGAGTAAGGACGAGAAGAATGTGTGAAATAGTCTCTGGAACCACAACTAGCACCACGCTAAACGGAATTCCCATGGCTGGAACCATGTTGACTGGAACTGCATTGACTGGAACCCGGTTGAATGGAATTGCGCCGGTTGGATCCCGATGTACTGGAACTGTGTTGATTCCCTCTGGAATTTCGTACAGAGTAGGCAATGGGCGTCACAAGAATCAGCTTGATGATGAGATACACTGTCAGTTATTACATTCCATGCCAAGCTTCTTACTCGGGACCAACTCAGCGTGAGCCAGTCATTCCTATCCGCCGTCCTCCAGAACCATGGCACAGAGCTGCTATTGATTTTGCTGGTGTTTTCCGTTCTGGTGACTATATCATTGTCGTCACTGATGAGTATAGCCACTACCTTGAGACTGAAATAGTGCCCTCTCTCTCATCTCGTGCAGTTCTCCCCAAACTAAACATGATTTTCTCCAGACAAGGATTTCCCAGGGAAGTCAAAACCGACAATGGCCCACCATTCAAAGGAGTGGAATTTGCAAACTTTGCAGAGATATTTGGTTTCGGCCACTGCAAAAATCACATTTCTATGGCCAGAAGCAAATGGTGAAGTAGAACGTTTCATGAGAACTCTGAACAAGCTCATCAGAGCATCTTCAGCAGCAAACCAGAATTGGAAGACTCTACTTCCCACGTTCCTACGTCGGTACAGAGGTGCTCCACAGTCTTTAACTTGCATTTCTCCTTTTGAAGCCCTTACAAACAGAAAAATGAAGATCGGCTAACTTATGTTTAATGCGAAAAAAGCAAAGAAAGAATTTGAGAAAAATATGAATAGAAAATGATTTTTCTTTTTAGAAATTTGAAGTCAGGTGATTAATTGAAATATTGCTACAATGTAATATGAACTTCCAGAAAAGTACCAGCCGCCGTGGCGAAGTGGTTAGCGTCGCGGACTCCCGGCTGGGAGGTCGTGGGTTCGAATCCCATCAGAGTCATGTGGGTTTTTCTGCCCCGACCGGCTCCTACCCAGAGTTGAGTTTGCTGCGGACTCAGTTGGGAAGACTGGGACCACACAGTCGAGTTTCATCCACTTAATGGATGCGTTTCTGAGAGTGTTGCTCAAATTTCCTGACCAACACTGCAGGTGCCTGTATCTCTCGGGCCTGGTTGACGCCGGGATATATTATGAAAGGAAGCGTAGAGTACAGCCCTGTCATGTAGTCTCAGACCGAAATGGAAATTCGTAGCATCATCTTAATCATCCTCATTCTCATCGATCAGCATTAAAAAAAAAAAAAAAAATGTCTCAGGTTCTGTGGCCCTTCATGCCCTGCTCTCATGGTGACCTCACTTTCGATGTCCTCTCCACGTCTGTGGCTTGGGTTGGTTCCGCCGGGGTCACCGGTATCGGCGAGTCCATGGGGGCTGTCGTTGGACGGACGTGGTGGTGGCGCCCTCCGGAGGGAGAGCTCACTCACGCCGGCTCCGCGACTAAGCAATTATTGTCGTCAGTAGGGGGCTTAGTAGGTGGTGTCCTGCGTATGTTAGATCAGAACAGGCGCCACTGAACACCACCGAAGTGACTCGGCAGCAGTGCAGTGTCTCCTCCGGTAGGTTGCCTCTTGACAACTCGACATTGACTGTTCCCTGTGGATTTCCGGTGCCGGGGCTGCGGCGGGACCGGCCGGGCTGTGGCTGTGGACGGAGTGTCGGAATGAGCGGCGTGGGTGCACTGCCTCTGAGGTGGCGCAGAAGTTGGGACAGCAAAAAAAAAAAAAAAAAAAAAAAAAAAAAAAAAAAAAAAAAAAAACTTCCAGAAAAGTGACTTCGAAAGTGTGAGACTGGACAGTGCAAGACAGGAGAAGATTTATTTGTTCTAAAGGAATCTAAGAAATGGAAAGTTTACATAATTTATAGAGTGAGCTCTTCTTGAATATGATATTAATGATTTTAATACATAGGTAATATGGCATCAGATAGCTGCATTAAAAATAACAGAGTACATAGAATTTATAACGCATTGTGTGTAAATGATTAAAAAAAAAAAAATTTGGGGAGGAAACGTAGTGTTGTTAGTAACCAGCCTCGTAGTTAAGTGATGTGACATGTATCCCATAAGGCCGAGTCAGAGGTGCGTGCGCATACAACTGTTGACATGGCTAAGCAGCCTGTTTCTGTAATCGTTTAGTTTGAATTCTAATTATTCATATTATACACACCAGCTGCGTTATTGTTATACTTTATGGATATATTCTGTGCTTCCATCATCCAAGACACTATACCATCTCCCTGTCCCCTCCCTCCTTCATCTCACTCATTTTCATGATAAAAAAAAAAAAAAATGAAGAATCATTCACCCGCACTCCTTCCCAACTGCCCCCACGACATTTTCATTATTTCCCTTGTTTGTTTTGTCGTCTTGCCTGGAGATGAAAAATAGATTGAAGCTCGTTACTTCAAAGTATGTTATGTCCATCTGGAGACAAGGTACTTAAACGTTTCTTTTCATGCTTTATTTCTGCCTGCAGTCAGTCATACATTGTATGAAAACTTGCGTCATCTCTCTCTCTCTCTCTCTCTCTCTCTCGCGCGCGCGCGCGCGCGCGTGCACGCTCTCTCTCTCATTAAAAAAAAAAAAAAAAAACCACCACAAGTAGCACCACATCGGGAAAATATGTCCACAATAAAACTGGAATATATGACAGAAGTGGTGTTAGTTACCGCCACAGATACAACAAACAGATTACAGGACAAAACAATGCATTTTGACCTCTTGGGTCTTCTTCAGGCAAAAACAAACAACATTTAGGACAATGAAGAAGACCCAAGAGGCCGAAATGCATTCTGTTTTGTCCTATAATCTGTTTGTCTGTATCTGTGGCGGTAAATAACACCGTTTCTGTTTAAATTTTGCTTCATTTTCCACCCTCAGTCACAGAATATGACAGATTTTATAATAGTGTGGGCTCACAGTGTGGGAAACAGAGACGCCAGAGCTTGCCATGAAAGAAGTCAAGATACAGAGAATATGAGCACAAGCGAACAAGTATGAGACAACATTAATAAAATGTGTCATTAGAGTGAGAGTGAGTGAGTGAGTGAAAGGATGGTGGAGAGAAGTGGAAGAAGGTTAAGAGACTGAGCCGAACAGAGCAAGGAAGATTGTTGTTTGTTCTCTCTCTCTCTCTCTCTCTCTCTCTCTCTCTCTCTCTCTCTCTCTCTCTCTTACTCTCTCCGTGTTATATGAATACTTAATGTATTTTTGTTTGTTTTGTGTGTCTTTTAACTTTAAAGAAAGTACGGAAATGCTAGTGTAAGTCGTTACAATTGTACGTATCTTTACATGTTATGAAAAATTAGAAATTGTGGAAGATGCAGAAGAAACATGAAATAACTAATGATGATGATGATGAAAAAAGAAGAAGATGATGATAATGACAATGAAAAAAAAAAATAAAAATAAGGATCGTGATGATGATGATGATGATGATATGATGAAAACTGAAAATGATAGTGAACGTGACCAGAGCATACAAATGGACTGTCTACCCCCCCCCCCCCCCCCCCCCTTTATGTGCCGAATGATCATCCTCAAGATCGTGGGCATCAAAGGAAAAAAAAAGAAGAAGAAGAAGAAGAAGAATCTCTCCATACATTCCTGATTGGTTTGATTCTTATTTAGCACATATTTTCGATTGGTCACTTTATCCTAATGATAGTATCCGCATTTTCATGCTGTAGAGTTCCGGTAAGTGCACGTGTGTGGTGGTCTTCTTCTTCTTCTTCTTCCTTTCCACGACCAACATCATTTTGCTGATGATTTTGTCGTATTTGGGTGATCTGTTATTTGTATTACATTACCGTAAATTCTCATGATGTGTTGTCGTTTCAGTACTGTCAAGCATATCTTTAGAGTATACAGGAAAATTTCAGTTCTGTAAATCGCAGTTTGCATGTAAGTTAAACTAATCCGTGCTAAAAAAAAAAAAAAAAAAAAACAAACAAAAAAAAAACTATCGTAGCACAATAGCGTCCAAACCTGGTTACTCGTAGAGAGAAAATCTGCCAAACGCGGAAATATGACATTGCTAATTAACAAAAATACGAACAGTAAATTATTAAAGTGATCAAAGTGTTCGGCCCATATGTGACTCGTCTCGATTCGGTACGTCGACCTTGTTTAGCTCATTAACATAAGGTCAGTTGTTTTCAATCGACGAAAACAACAGTAGACGTTTACCCTTCCATCCATCAGTGTTAATTCTGTACAACGATCATGACTCAATAGAACTTTGTCAGTCTTACTTATCGATGCGGGCACTTTAGCAATGTACAATAGTGAATAATGAGCAAATATTGGTATGGGTTTGACCAGTTTGATTCATTTTTCTTCTTTAATCAAACCAGTCCTTATTGGTTTGCAGTTTCACAACCAAATCAATGAAGCTTCTTCACGTTTGAAAGACAGAAGATCATGAAATAACAAGTTTTCAGCTCATCAATTGGCTTCAACAATGTCAATCCGAATGTTTTTGTACAAAATAATTTGTTTCTGTGCTGAAGTAACGATGAAACAGCAGCAGCATGTATACATGTGTTATTCTCTCAATTTTTGTTTTAAAAACAAATTGCAGTGTACATAAAATTCATGCAGAAACTTTGGCTTTTGTGTCCTAACAAAACTTTTCTGCCTGCCATGCATATTGCTAACTTTGTAGTGTAGTTGTGTAACAATGAACAAACCCATTGGAGGCGTCTCATTGATCATTGAAGTCAAGTCAGGTCAGATCAAGAGAACATGGCCTTGTTTTTAACTCGGGAGGAAAATAAAAGATGGGGCCTAAAAGTTATCAGTCACAAGTATTTTTCATCAGTCGAACCCACAATATTACAACTGCCCCACTCCCACTCTCTTCTCTTCTCCTGGCACAATTCAGTTGTATTCAGTTACAATAATGATAAGCCAGTGCCTGAAATTCTGTGAAGTGATGAATGTACAAAAATTAGGAAATGGCATGTTTAATCATTTCTTGACTGATGTTGATTGACAGAGACCATAGATCACCATGGCAACGTCATTGGCTGTACAGCTGAAACAGCTGGCCATACCTCAGACAAAGGCGCTGCTGGGCAGTGACGCACAGAAGGTGTCCTTTATTTATGACCCCAAAGACGCCGCTGGCCTTGATCGTGAAACACTGTATTGTATTGGTAAAGAAGGTTTTTTTTCCCCATTTTTTTTGTTGTATTTTGTTGTTTTTCAAGTAATTACAGAATCTGGCAGTTACACCACAGTTAAACTACATTTACTGTTTGTGTTAAGTAGTTCAAATCTTGTAATGGGTGCCTAGGTGTGTTCAGAGTGGATCAAGCATTCTTTTCAGCAGCTACCAGTGAGAGTGCAGGTGTTCAACATGTGTTTTGTTTTGTTTGCATATACTGTAAGTGCAGTTGTGCTGAAGTATCTGAGTATATATTAGAATTGTGCCTGTTTATTAACCATACTGATGTCCTGACATCTGTGTCATTTTGCTATCTTACAAGTCACAGCTGATACAAGTGTCTGTTATAGTATGTTCAGGGATCCTATTAGATGCTCATTGATCGCCAGTAAGTGATTTGTGTGTAAATGTAATGCAACCTATTAAGAGACTGAAATGTTGCCATTGTTCAAAAGTACAAGCCACGTTCTGTTCCACATTTTATTTTATTTTCAACTAGTTTGCAAAGTTTTCAGAGAGGATTAAAAAAAAAAAAAAAAAAAAAAATTTCACCAGTTATATTCATGTTGACAAGAATAATTTTTGGTATTTTTTTTCATTCTTTCTTTTCACATAAGAAAATGTGATGCATGGGAAATAATAGATTTGTTTTGATTGATGTTGTAGGCGCCAATGGACTGGAAGAACTGTGTGACATAGATGAAGCATTTCAAGAGTATGAATCAAGCCTGTTCAGCTCGTCAGCCCTGTACTTTGAACGAAGCATACAGAGTCGGGATGTGAACGAACAGCTGGATGGTGTGATTGACTCTTTCCTGGTCAGGCTGTCTCCATTTCTTCGCTTCACATGTGCTCAGTATGCTCTGGAATGGCTTATACACAAGTAAGAGATGTTCATTGCATGTACTGTAATTAATGATCTACAAGGTAATTTGGAGGATTGGATGCACCCCGTAATGTTCAGCTGTGGCTTTTTTCTTCTTTTCTTTTTTCTTTTTAATGGACTAAATTCATTTCTTGTGTACAGCATATCAAGAAGTATACTGCATACCAAGAAAGAAAACAACAAACGCCAAAAAAGATGCCCAGTCTATGATTGGACCAGAAGATCGGGTGATTTGGGCCAAACGTGAAGAGCGTGGAAACACCGTATGAAATTCAGCTTTTCACAATCAAAATCAGCAGCTCAGCTGTGGCTTGCAGGCAATAATCCTGTGTGAATGGAACAAGAATAGTTTCAAATTTGTATAAAATTTTGTGTGTATGGAAAAAATAACAAAGTTAGCTGATTGTCTGCATTATTTTATTTTGTGTGAATGAAAAGAATGACAAATTGGCTAAGTATTCTGCATCATTTTTTTGTGATTTCTTTTTCTGTGTCCAAAAAGAACCCCCCAAGTCATAATTTGGAAAAAAAAAAACAACATATAAAAAAAATAATCGATATATACAGAAATGATTCATCTATTATTGTGTTCAGAATTTTTGTACATGAGTATCTGTGTGAATATATCAAAATGAGTGTGAAATATCCACTTTTGAAAAAAAAAGACCTGTGGAATACCTAGTTTCAAAATTAGATCTTTTTCCATATCCATAGGTAAAGATGCTTGAAAAACAGAGCATTAATTTCACTGCATAAAAACTGCAGTTGTCTGTCTGATATACTAGAAATGTTTATTTAATCTTATGTGAGCACATGGAGCAGAAACATGGTGTGATGTGGGTGTGTGCACTGGATTGGTGCACATAGTTGATGAATGTGATGAGCTTGAGACGCAGACCCTGACCCTGATTGCATGACATGTGCATAAATTGGCCAGCTGAATTGTGTGCCCAAACTGACTGGGACATGTATAGAGGGTTTCAGAATGTGAGATGCTAGTCAGAATGAGAGGACAAATAGTATCACCTTGAAAACAAAATTGTTATGGGTTTATCAGTGTGTGTGTGTGCATGCATGCGCGCATGTGTGTTGTGTGTGACAGTGTGTGTGTATGCAAGGTAGAGTGGGAAGTGTGCTTTTGACGCATTTGTTGATGTGAACACGTGATTAATTGGTAAGCATGCTCCTCACCATAAAGAATTTCTTATCACGTAGCTTTCAGGGCTCTGGCTTCTCCATGAATCCATGGATTTCAATGAAAGTTAAACAAAGAGTCTCACAAATGAAAAATGGGTCATTCCAGTGACAGACAAATATTGTGGCAGTGAAAAAAAAAGGTGGCTGTAGAATCCACAGAGGGCTGTTCACGTTTTGGGGGAATGGCAGCAGAATGATCTTGTGTCCTGAAACACCAAGTCAATTTGGTATCACTCGCAGGTGCATTTTGTCCAGGTGGCAAGCATGACACATAGATAGTGTCTCACTTTACCATCATGCTTTGGCAAGAGCTGCACAAAAGAAGTGACACAAAAGCTGTATGAACAAATTAATGATCTGGGTTGTGGCTGGATCAGAAAGTGATATACCACTCAATGCTCAGATTTACTGCTGCACATCATTTTGAAAACAAGTCAAAAGTTTGCATGCACACACACACACCCACACCCCCCCCCACACCCCCACACACACACACACACACACACACACACACAAAGAGCACACATACACCAGAATTTTGGCCGTTTTTGTTTGTCTTCAGTGAGAGCTGTATGTTTTAAGAGTGATCATATAGAATGAAATTTCTCAATTTTACTACATGTCGTAGTGTATGTACATCAAAGTATATTTTTGATAAATATGTTGTCAACAGATTTCCTGTTTTAGTCCAATGTTTAATTTTTGTTAATCAGACAGTTGACTGAAATGTGTCTGTTCACATGAAAAGCAGTATAATGATGATCATTGCCAGTAATAGAAATGTATGCTAAATGACACTAGAGACCATTGATTTGTTTCATGCTACGATCCAAATATGAAAGTGTCATACAAATGCAGTTCGTATGAAATGCAGTTGACAGTTGCACCTCTTCCATTTTGAAGTTATTTTTGCATGTGTGATTTGTGTGTAGTGTTGATCTGATTTCTCTGTAAACACTTATTAATTTTGTTGCAGGTACCGTATTCACCTCAACAATGTGGACAGTTTGGTGCAGTGTTTTCTGCCATATCACGAGATGGATTTGTTCCCTCGCATGCTGAAGCTGATTGATCTGAAAGCCCACCAGAACAAGAAATGGGCTTGGCTTTTGCCTGTCCAGGTCTCTGCAATTTTTTTTTTTTTTTTGAAAGCTATTTGATGCAAGCAAGGAGAAAATCTAGGGAGAGCTTGACAGCGGAAGTTTTTTTTCAGAGTAGAAATGCAACTCAGACAAGTGTTTCAGCCGTAAACTCCTTACACTATAAGGGAGCCAGGCTGCAGGTCATGACTCCTAGATACCCGTCTGTGCTAGATTTTGTTTTTTCCCTGATGCTGCTGGGATTCTAACAAGCAACTTTTGGGTGGCTGGGTGTCTCAAGGCATTGCCTTTTTAGATGGATGTCTTACCCACGTCGTTATGGGACTCTTGTTCTGAGGTGGGGAAATTTAAGAGTGAAGTTCTCTTTGTTCCTTCTCAATCAGATCCAGTTGGGACTGTTTTCGGCTGCCCCTCCTATGGCCTGTAGGGTCCTAATGCTTTTTCTATCAGAAAGCCCAGGTTGTGCATGAAAAATGGACTGGTTACCCACAACACTGCTTGCTCCAACTTCTGTAGCCTGGACTTTGGCCTGGAAGCCAGACTCCCTCAGGCAGATGGCTAGACTGCCATACTGTTCTGTCATATGGATAGGAGCTTGCTCCATGCTGCTTTCATATGACATACAGAGTTCAATCAGAATCCAACAGAATAACTGGTAACCATGAAAAAAACAAGTATAACAGAATTATAGGGATTTAGCTCAATCATGTCTTATTCAGCTCATGTAAGCAAGCACAGGCCATCACAGACACATTCAAGTTTTTATTCATACACCAGCATACAATGCCGAAAGGATCCACTGTCTCCTTGGTTCTCTCCATCAACCTTTACCATCACCTCACCAAAAGATGGAGCAGAGGGGTTCCAGAGTTAAAAAATGTAAATTATTAAGTGAATACATGCGGCTTTTTCCGAATTGATATGATTAAATTGATTGAATAAAGGGTACTCTTCAATTCTTTAATAAATAAATGAATAGAAGTAATAGTTATAAGAAAACAAATTAAAATCTGGAGCACAACAGTTTACAGATGCTAGTCAGACTACTTCATTACAAGAAATACGAGGTCTGTGCAATATTGCAAGGGGGTTTGAGTTGGTGTGGTACTGTATGGTTGTGTATTGTTTTGAATTGAATAACTTGTAAAAGGTGTACTTAAATTTTGGATGTGTTTTTTTTTTTTTTTTCTGTTCTGTGTAATGGTGTAGTTTGGAATATCCTGTGTCATAAATGATGTAATGTAGGTGTAGGGCCTGGTGTTCATTGGCCTCTGGAACTGACAGTGGGGAGTTCCAACTTCAAGTGGGGTCAGATTTTTTCATCTGTAAAACCCACTCCATCCACCCCAAAATAAATAGGTACCTGATTCAGTTCAGGAACTATTAAAGACAGCAGAGGGAGAGGGAAGGGCTTTGGCTTTTCATTCATGCTATACCATGAACAAGGTGAACCCTAGACGGTTTACTGCCCATACAGCCCATAGGCTATGGGACCTATAATCTTTTTTGTTAACCTTTTAAGATGCATGGGCAGATGTACACTGTGCCTCAAAAAAAAAAGAAGAAAATTAGTATTGTTACAGAATTAGAGCCATCTTGTGTCACACATAGTCTAATCTCCTGTGGTATGTGTGTGCTTTGGTTCAACAGAAGAACAGACTTCACCTGGCCAGACAGACCCTGGTGAACCATTGTCGAGCAGACCCAGCATGCCTGGCTATTGTCACAGACGTCGTGCCTCGCTTCATCTCGGTCAGTAGAGGGTGAAAGTTAGGGGAAGTGTGCCTATGGACAACAAGGAAAGATTTGCACTGGTCATGTTCATTGGGAAGCAGCTATTTGTAGAGCAGGTCTCTAACTTCTTTCCGTGGGAAGTGTAAAAGATTACATTGAACCCTTGTGGATTTGATGCAGATATGTATGCATGTATTATGTGCACATGAACAGGCATGCACATATACCTCCATACACACACACACACACACACACACACACACACACACACACACACACACACACACACACACATGAAAACGCAAACAAGCAAGTTTTTTCTTTCCGTTTCGGCTCTGGGCCTTCCTCAGGGACTTCTTTATTTTGGTATTACTGAAAAATCAAACAATCCCCAACTCTGCCTTTCATTGATTATCACTAAGTGAATTACAGATGGCTGGCACAGGCCCCCGTAGGCCCATATCAATTTAAATATATGCATCAGAATACCAGGAATTTAAACTACAGGTAGTTTTATTTATGTACTTATCTGTCCAAACACAAATGCGCTATCATCACTAAGTGTAAAACAACGCTATGCATCAGTATTCCCACAAAAAGAAGTTGGAAATAGAGAGCATGGAGCCAGCTCTTCTTTTTAACCATCAGGCCAACAGGAGTAGTCTCCCTCGTGAGGTCATACTCCATTCACCCAGACAGTCTGATTGAAGTTTTCGCTCCTTTTCTGCACTGCAGGGGTGGGGGACCAAGTGTTTGGACAGGTCAGTATGTCTAACTGACTAGTGATATTCCGTCTTCTTAGGCTGCCATCGTGTCGAGTGCAAAGTGAAGTATGACTGAAAATGCTCTTACAATGTCTCATATGAGTGCTACGCTTGAATTTGGAATATAACACGTAGAATGCTTCATTCTGTTCTTTTGAGACCTTGGCAGCCTTCCATGATGTACCTTTGGCACAATCTCTTTCTCTACGTTCTGCTTAGGTGTATGACAGCCGCAGCAGGAACAGAGACGACCGGCTTCAGATGGTGATAAACTTCTATGGCTTCACGCTTCTGGCCATCGTGCAGTCTGGCCCAATAACCGAGCGTCTCTTGTCAGCCATCTTGCCTGTCTTGAGTCGGGGGCTGAAGTCGGACATCAAGGATTACAAAGCAGCCTCGTACGTCATCATTTCCAACATGATGAGTAAAGCTACCATGAAGACCAGTCTGCTGGAGACCATCATGAATGGAGTTTGCAAGGTCGGTTTCTGTGTGTGTGTGTGTGTGTGTGTGCATGTGTGTGTGTGCATGTGTGTGTGTGTGTGTGTGTGTGTGTGTGTGTGTGTGTGTGTGTGTGTGTGTGTGTGTGTGTGTCTCTGTGCATGTGTGTGTGTGTGTGTGTGTGTGTGTGTGTGTGTGTGTGTGTGTGTGTGTGTGTGTGTGTGTGTGTGCAGTGATAATTCTTATGTACAAATGTGTGTCTCTGACACATAAACTACCCATCTGACAAACTGGAATTCAGGCAGGTGCGTCACAAAAACATATCAAAATTTACCGTGACACAGCGATTTTCTCCTGTACGCATTCCAATTCTGAGCAGTGCATCACACAAAAGGGCTTTTGTCTTATCCATCACGATCAAAGTTAAAAACGTAAATTTCCTTGACATTTTAGAACATTCTTAATCGATGAACACATAGATCTGCTTGAGAACTGTTCCCTACTGAAAACCAACAAGAGTCATCAAAGTAGACTAGGCCTATCCAGTCTATGATTGCACCACAAGATTACATGATTTAGCTAAGTGGAAAAAGCATGGGAAAGTTTAGGAATCTTGGCTTTTCAGAATCAAAATCCTACAGTTCAGCTGTGGCCCGTGAGTGATAATTCAGCAAATGGAACAAAAGTCAAATGATCTATGCAACATGACCATTTTGGATAGTTGAAATGGCTTCATTCTGGAGGTACGAATGTGTTGCTCACAGAGCAAGAATGGCCAGTCTGCAGTTTTGTCGTAGGTTCCATCGGGCTTCTGATGATCATTGCATGGTGACTGGAATTGGGTCATACCATAAAATATTTCAGTGTTGAAGGAAATGGCACGCTTAGGGGAAATTCTGTGATGATTATCAAAGAGGACATCCCACAAATCAAGTTTCACTGTTAAAATCCTGATAGTGTACAAGCTCACATTTATACTTATATATATGTTAGTTGATAACACTTTAAGAACACAGGAACACAGATATTAATACATAATATTTAGCACTGTCTAGAATGTTTTATCAACTTTATTATAAATACCTCTTTTCTAACGTATTTTTACTTATAGATACCTCTTTTCTCATGTATTTCTATCCCTTTCTCTGTGCATTTTGTGTGTGTGTGCAGGCTCGTGTGTGTGTGTGTTTTCACTACATTTTCTAGCAGTTATTAATGGTGACCCCCGAAATATTTTTGGGACCCCCTGAAAATCTGGAAGTGAGTTTTTCATAACGAGTCTCACCCCATAATTTTTAGGAAATAATAATCACTGGTGTGTGTGTGTGTGTGTGTGTGTGTGTGTGTGTGTGTGCATAACTATGCATTCATGCTCACCCTCAAATGTCAAAACCTTCATATGTACAAAGCAAAATAAGGATTTGGTCTTCTCTGCCTTGTTTGGGAGGAAAGAATGAATATGTTTTTTTGTGAGAATGAAATATGACTAAAAAGCAACAAAACAATTTGGTAGTATCCTTTTCCATTACTTTCGTTCAAATGTGAGCCTTCCTCAGAGGCTTCACATGCTATCAGAGAAACATGCACACTTCAGAGAGAGAGAGAGAGAGACTACAATCATCCCTCCACATGAAAGCAAATGTTCACTTTTAAGATGTCTTTTAGTCCTGAACAATTAAGTTGTGGGGGAAAACAAGTGCTGGTTAACAATTCTTCCATCATTATAGTAATGACTTGGCAAAGATTTGAAATTGAGAGGAGAAGAAAAAAAAAAATTTGAAGATGAAGTAAATGGGAAAATGTATATCATAAATATGAAAACCCTTCACTAGCTGCATAAGGAAACTATCCCAATCCCTCTGGAAGGCAAATCTATATGTATCGCCTGCTCCGAGGGCAAATCTTTCGTCGCCTGGACCTTTCGGCTGGACTGGACTCATCGGGGAGACACGGCTGATTGTGTCTTTGCTCTTGGCGTCAGATAGAGACACACCACAGTCCATAATCCTGTGGTGTTCTGACCACGAAGGGTTCGAAAAAGAATCCAACAGCACCCCCAAAGCAGCCAGCGAAAGGTAGTAGAATTAAACAAAACGAAAGTGTGGAGAGGAAAAAATTGTTGAAAACTAAAAACATTACGCAAACAGTATAAAAATGTAAGAGACGATCTTTGAGCCTATGCTTGAGGATCCATCCAAGGATGCAAGGGAGATCAAAAGATATGGAACAGTCTGAGTGGTCAGCTCTGCTGTTCAATAACCCAAGCATTATCAGCGGCTAAGAATTGTGCAGAACAACCTTTCCTTGGATCTCCTAAGAGATGCAATCACCTACTGATTGACCAAACAATATAATGCTGAACAATTAAGTAGTGGGGGAAAACAAAGTGCAGGTTAACAATTCTTCCATCATTATAGTAATGACTTGGCAAAGATTTGAAATTGAGAGGAGGAAGAAAAAAAAAAAAATTGTGAAGATGAAGTAAATGGGAAAATGCATATCATAAATATGAAAACCCCTTCACTAGCTGCATGAGGAAACTATCGCAATCCCTCTCGAAGGCAAATCTATATGTATCGCCTGCTCTGAGGCCTTTCGTCCGCTGGATGTCTTTTAGTTACATTTATTTCTCTTTCAACAGAACATGGTGTCCAGCCTCATAAAGGAAGGGATCAGCGTCCTGCTGATCATGTTCCAGTCACAGGACATCGACCGAATTACCAAAAAGTGAGTAGATCACAGGAATGCCTGTCTTTTTGTCGACATGTTCATTGTTTTCTTCTCTTCAAACTATTATGGCTTTTATCTTGAAAGTTAAAGGGTGAAAAGTTTCGGCCCATCCTCGTCAGTCTGGTCCCATCCTGTCATTCCTTTTGTGCTTCAAAGTCTTGCCCGACTTCAGAGACTGGATGATTGTGTGCTGAACTGCCAAGTGCCACACTATAGACGTAGCATGCTGTTATTTTGTTGACAGTGCTACACTATTGACGTAGCTACTATTTATGCAGAACTGCCAAGTGCTACATTATAGACGTAGCATGCTACTATTCATGCAGAACTGCCAAGTGCTACACTATAGACGTAGCATTCTACTATTAATGCAGAACTGCCAAGTGCTACACTATGGATGTAGCATGCTACTATTAAATGCAGAACTGCCAAGTGCAACACTATGGATGTAGCATGCTGCTGTTTATGCAGAACTGCCAAGTGCTACACTATAGATGTAGCATGCTACTATCTATGCAGAACTGCCAAGTGCTACACTGTAGATGTAGCATGCTACTATTTATGCAGAACAGCCAAGTTCTACACTGTAGACATTGCATGCTACTATTTATACAGAGCTACTATGTATGCAGAACTGCCAAGTTTTATACTGTAGATGTAGCGTGCTACTATTTATGCAGAACTGCCTAGTTCTACACTATAGATGTAGCATGCATGCTGCTATAAATGCAGAACTGCCAAGTTCTACACTACAGACGTAGCATGCTGCTATTTATGCAGAACTGCCAAGTGCCACACAAGACATGTAGCATGCTACTACTTATGCAGAACTGTCAGGTGCTGCACTATAGATGTAGCATGCTGCTGTTTGTGCAAAACAGCAAAGTGCTACATTGTAGATGTAGCATACTACTATTTATGCAGAACTGCCAGGTTTCTACACTGTAGATGTAGCATGCTGCTATTTATGCAGAACTGCCAAGTTCTACATTATAGACATAACATGCTACTATTTATGCAGAACTGCCATTAGAGAATTTGTCGTCTCCCTCCATCTTCATGTTGCATGTGGAGTAAAAGTGGGATTGAAAGTGCTATGGAGTGTGATTGTCTGCATTGCAGAATGAGTGCTTCGCTTCAATGTGGATATGCTACATTGCCTGTTGCAGCTCTGTTGTCATTTAGTTTTCTTTAAAGAAATGGTGTGCATCATTGTGACAGGGTTTGTGTATGTGTAGTGGACTTGAATGAAAAATGGTGTGCATCATTTTGACAGGGTTTGTGTATGTGTAGTGGACTTGAATGAAAAATGGTGTGCATCATTGTGACAGGGTTTGTGTATGGTGTGCATCATTGTGACAGGGTTGTGTATATGTAGTGACTTGAATGAAAAATGTGTGCATCATTGTGACAGGGTTTGTGTATGTGTAGTGGACTTGAATGAAAAATGGTGTGCATCATTGTGACAGGGTTGTGTGTATGTGTAAGACTTGAATGAAAAATGGTGTGCATCATTGTGACAGGGTCTGTGTATGTGTAGTGGACTTGAATGAAAAATGGTGTGCATCATTGTGACAGGGTTTGTGTATGTGTAGTGGACTTGAATGAAAAATGGTGTGCATCATTGTGATGTGGTTTGTGGATGTGTGATGGACGTGAATGAAAAATGGTGTGCATCATTGTGACCGGGTTTGTATATTTGTGATGGACTTGAAGGAAGTACATGATCAATTGGCTGTAGTGCTTGATAGTAAATATTGTGTTTAGTGCACACACAGACAAATGTACATGCACAGCTAAGTCTCTGCATTTATTATCATAAAAATGCATGCAGAAATGAACAGTATACACACAGGCACGCACAAACACACACACACACACACACACACACACACACACACACACACACACACACACTGCAGGCATTTGCATGTTATGTTCCCTCTTAGAACCAGTCTGATATTACCATTTTTATCATTTTCAATTTCACACACTTTCCTATATTGCTTTGTGTTGTAATCTCACTGTCAGCACATCAGATCATTTAAAGATCAGACTTAATAATACCAGAGCTGCAGTCTGTAGAGAAGATGCTGCTTCCATTAACCATTGTGATATAAAGTTTTCCATTGTCCTCGAAGATATGCTCATCCAGATGTAATTCTAAGTTTTTGAAAGAGATCAGTGAGTTTCATCATTTATGACCAAAAACAGTGTAACAGACGAGGATGAATCTTTTTAGCTCATACTTCAAAGACAGTTGGCATTGGATTTGTGCTTTGTCCTTAATACTTTTTACATGTGTATAACCTTGGTTTTCCTTTCAGCTGAATTACAGTCCTCATGTGGCATGCAGGGATGCACACAATAATGGCATCGCCGTATTTTCTTAAGAAAGGCCCTAAGTCAGATGGTTAGAGCATTTGCCTGCAGAGCAGATGGTTGTGAGTTCGAACCACATGTGGTGTGGGATTTTTTCAGTTGGAAAGCCCTCAGCCGTCTCTGTCAGCCCAGCAGTAAACAGGTACCTGGTTCAGATCAGAGAAGGTTGAAGGCGATGGGAGGAGGGGGATGGGGTCCACCTACCATCATGCCTTGCCCTTGACACAGTGAACCTCAGGTCACCACTCCTTTGGCTATGGGAGCTTTAACTTTTTTTTTTTATATATATATTATTCAAAACTCATTCACTTATTTACTTTAAAAACCCCGTAATTTCCACTTTTTGTCAGACGTTTAGCAGTTGACAAATGCCGACAGGTCGTACAAGCGCCTGAGCCGCATGTGGACCCTACCGTCTGCCCTGGCCGACCTGTCCACTGGGTTTGAGGTCAGCCGCCTGGTGTCTGCCCTCTTCAAGAGGCTGATTCCTGCCGCTGTGAAAGAAGCCTCAGTGGACGCTGTCAGTGGCAACAGCAGTGCCTACAGCAGTGAGGACGATGCCTGGGAAGGAGGTGGACCTCCCCCGCTGAGACTGGTTCAGCAGATTTTGGCAGAGGTGGCTTTGGATGACGCTACAGGACACTGGCCGCCAGGTTAGGGGCTATGGTTTTGGGGAGGGTGGGGGGGGGGGGGGGGATGTTGTTTTGTACTACCCTGTTGTGGTTTACTGAGTGGTTGTAGACTCTATTGAATCAGTGTTAGAGGAGAGAAAGAGCGTGTATATGTATTTGTTTGCATTTATTTGTCTCTCCCTCTCTCTCTCTCTCTTCTCTCTCTCTCTCTCTTCTTCCCTGGGATCCTCCTTTCCTCTCTCAACTTCTCTCTCTGTCTCTGTCTGCCTGTCTGTCTGTCTGTCTGTCTCTCTCTTCTTTGTGTCTGTCTGTCTCTTGCTCTTTCTCTCTCAGACATAAATTGCAGACTGTCAAGGATGAGTTTCATGACTTCAAACAACATTGTGCAGTGACATTGTGTTAAAGAGGTATTAGTGTACTTTCAGGTGTAATGTTTTTGTGTCTTCACTTTGCTTTGTGTTTCAGACTTTTCCTGGAGAACTTTGTTCAGTTCTGTCGCCATGATGATGTTGACACCCAAGAAGAAGCAGTCAGCAGGATGAAACAAGTGGTCTCTGCCGCATCTTCAGCCATCTTTGAAATGAGGTACTCTCTGCATCAAATGCCAGCTTTTGAAATGAGGTACTCTGTCCGCATCTTTGAAATGAGATACTCTATCAGCCATCTTTGAAATGAGGTACTCTGTCCGCATCTTCGAAATGAGGTATTCTATCAGCCATCTTTGAAATGAGGTACTCTGTCCGAAATGAAATGAGGTACTCTATCAGCCATCTTTGAAATGAGGTACTCTGTATCTTCGAAATAAGGTATTCTATCAGCCATCTTTGAAATGAGGTACTCTGTCCGCATCTTCGAAATGAGGTATTCTATCAGCCATCTTTGAAATGAGGTACTCTGTCTGCTCTTTTAAATGAGGTATTCTATCAGCCATCTTTGAAATGAGGTACTCTGTCATCCATCTTTGAAATGAGTACTCTGTCATCCATCTTTGAAGTGAGGTACTCTGTCAGCCATCTTTGAAATGAGGTACTCTGTCAGCTGTGTCTCATGCCTCGTTCAGATGGTGTGTGTTTGGGTGTTTTGTAAGTGTGTGTGAAGGAAAAGGAGTAATGCTGGAGTAGTACAAGAACATGTTTTCATTTTTCAGTTTTCAAATGAATCATGAGAAAGTTCTGATGGTAGACATTATTGTTTCCATGTCAGAGAACTCTGCTTTAAAAAAAAAAAAAAACCCTGTGTCTGAATGTGTGAAACAAATGTAGGTAAGTGCAAACTATTCTGCCATGGAAACGAGCGTAGGTTGATATGGACGGCCTTTGGTAACAAATTAAACCATTTCTGAACCATGGAAATGAGTGAAACTTATTACTGGCAGCTTTTGCTACCAAGATAAAGAGTGTCTTAATCATGGAAACTAGTGTAAGTTATTACTGACAGCTTTTGCTACCAAGGTAAAGAGTATCTTATGATTGAAACTGGTGTTTTATATACTGAGAGTTTTTGCTACCACGATAAAGAGTGTTTTAATCATGGAAACTAGTGTAGGTACTTACAGATGACTTGTATTCACCTGACAGTGTTTCCCCATTTGCCATTTGTTTTCCAGCTATCATTTGTTTTTTTTTTTTTCGTTTGAATCTGCCATGCGTGAATGTCCATACCGTCTTGTCAACATAACTTTAGTAAAAGTAAATTCATTTCCTGTCATGACCTTTACTATGGCTGCCACATTGTCTCCACTGACCAATCTTGCAGATATCCCGATTCCTTGGACGCTGCTGTGGATAGTGTGATGTCCTCCATGGAGGACGATGGGGAGCGCAACGCTGTCAAGGAGTTCCTCAATCTGGCCGTGTCCTCCGTGCACCACCGCCTGGTTCCTAGCAGTCACACCACTCTGGCGCTCAGTCTGCACCATCATCGCTCGTCTGTGCGAATCAGTGCTGTCACTTATCTCATGGACAACCTGGACACTGTGAGGGTCATCTTCAGTGTTTGTGATAATTCACTTTTGTTTGTTTGTTTGTTTTTTATTGTCTGTTTGATTCAGTGTGTTAGGTGATGGAGTAAAAGACACAAAAACACTGCATTCCCCACACCTAAATAGAGCGAATATCATCATGAGCATGGTTTACATGTGGGGGCAAAAAAAGAGTTGAAACTGGAAAATAACGATAGCTGGGCTATAAACAGCATGGATTTTATTGAATGTACACACATTCATTCCAAATTTACATAGAAATTTAGAAACTTGGAATATAACTAGCTGCGTTTGTTTTCATTGTCTGATAGCTGGTCTGTGTATGTGAACCACTTTGCGTGTGTATTTCTGCAGTAGTTAATTTGTCTGTTTCGATTCAGTGCAGCAGGAGATTTACATACCATGTTTTCTGTGGCTTTTCAGATTGAGGACAAAGACTCTGTGAAGGAATCATTTCTGGCCAGGCTTCAGGACGACAGTATGGGCGTGGTCAGGGTGCTGTTGAAAAATCCCCAGGTAACTCAGCATCTAAATGTCAAAGAAACTTGTGGCAGGGCCTAGGCTAGTTGCTAACAGCATCTACATATGAAGCAAGACAATCCAGTGTCCATGGTTCTGTTGTTACAAAGAACAACCAGGCATCATGGTGAAGTGGTTAGTGTTGCAGGTAAGCAGGCTGGCAAGTCCTGAGTTTGATTCCCTCCATTGACATAATTTGTAGGATTTTTCTAACCTTCCACTCTAGCTCTTCCAAAATGCTAGTTTTGGGATATAAGATGATTAAAGTGAAGTGCTGTTTTCAGCATGCATTTAGTGCATGCTCAAGAGCCCAAAGCAACAAAGGAATTTTCCTTCACGAAGTTAGGCTGAAAAAAAAACACATATATATATATGTATATTTTGTTGTAAATCTCCAGAAATCTATAAGAATTGGGTTTTAAATGAAGGGGAGGACAGGTATTTATAAGAAGGTAAATCAAATGTAGAGTAAGAAAAGTTTTCCAGAAATAGAATCTCTAACAAGAGCAAGCCTTTATTCGGAGGGTCTTTGTTGAAAGTGGTCACTGTGAAACAGTGCCGGTGAACTGTGCTCCATGACCATAGAACAAGATGGCTTTGAATCTGCTGGTCAGTAGAATGCTGATGGTCAAACCCAGTGGTGACTGCAGGGTTCGTCGCTCTCCTTGAAACTCCTTGAATTCTGACAGGGAATTTCAAGACCTTGAAAACCTTTGAAAATTAGTAAAAATGTGGTTCTGTTGACCAAACCTCCTTGAAAACCTTTGAAAATCAAGCCATCAGCTCCAAAAATCTTCAGTGTGGCAAAAAAGAAATGGCAGTTTGATTTTTCTGCGTTCAGGCTAATGAAAAAAAACTATTTTAAACAAATTTTTACAAACATCGTCGCGATCCTGGATCGTCTGCGATTTTACCAGGGAGATAATTTGTAACTTCATCAAACTTGAAGTTACAAATTATCTCCCTTGGTTGAATGACGCCGACGGCAATCCAGGATCGCGATGTTTAAAAAATGTTTTTAAATGATTTTTTCATCAACCTGAACGCAGAAAAATCAAACTGCCATTTCTTTTTTCGATTTTTATGCAAGTAGTGTAGAGAGGTGGCACGAAAATTTGACCATTTTCTTTCAAAAATTGTGTTTTGGGTTTTTTGTGTTTTTTTGTGCTCAAGAAAGTCTGTTGAAACCATCTGTGGTGTTCATTTTGTCTATTTTCACATTTTTCTTACAAAAAAATGACTTTAGTTTGAATGAAGTAGGTGTGTGTGAAAAATTGCTTAACTTTTTTACTTTCAAATGCTGTTTTCTCAAAATTACTTTTTTCAACAATGGTTGATGTTAGGAGTACAATATCTCTGGATCCAGACTAGCTAGCTTGGTAATTTGTTTTTCTTTTGATCAGAAATGATTTCTGCATGCAATTATATTTTATTTATAAGTCAAAACAGCACGTATCATTTGCTATGTCTATTGGAATAATTCGAAAGCAATGAAATGCGAAGCCTGATGCCCCCATATGGAAAAAAAAATTATTGAAAAAAAAATAGCACGTTAGATATATGAAAATCCTTTTGTAATTGCATTACTTTAGCTCAGCAAAACAGTATATAAAAATCCTTTGTCGCTGCATTACTATAGCTCAGCAAAACAAGAAAAGTCATGTTTCAAGTGCCTTTTGTCTGCTATGATACAAATACAGTTTCTTGTCATGAACCTCCTTTTTTTTTTTTTTTTTTTTTTTTTTTTCAATTTTCATAATTTTGCCCACATTTGTGGTCCCCAAATCATACAAGAGCTTTGAAATTGCCCAAATATAGTTTTCCATGTTTTTTTCAACATAAACAATAGAAAAAAATAAAGAAGTTTTAAAAGAACAATGGTTTAATTTTCGTGCCACCTCTTGCCTTGAAATGAAGTAAACGCTCCATGAAAACTCCTTGAATTTTGTTCTTGGGGGGTCTGTAGGAATCCTGGACTGACTGACTGACGTTCTGTTGCAGAAGCTGTGGTCTGTGTTTGAAGATAAATCAGAGCTCACCTCTGCCCTTCAGGCCAAGCTGCGAGCCATAGACACCAGTGTTAGCCAGTAAGTGTTTGGCATGCAGGTTTATATCTTTTTGCTGTCCTTTTTTCTCTTTTTGTCCTTTTCATCACACACTTTCTTGTCCAAACAAATGTCTTTTTCCTACTCGGCATGGAGCATTGCCAAACATCGGGATCCCCCCAAAGAAATGAGGAGAGCGGGGAGGTGTCTTCACCTCAGTTATGGATTGGCGTCCAAAGTGATCTCCCCTAGTGAGTTCATAATATTCATCTGTTTCTCAGCTACATCACTTTCCTCCTTTTTCTCTTAGGAGGAACTTGCCTTTTTCAGCTGTGTGTTGTCTGCCAATGGATTCCATAAAATGACTGTTCAGTTTTCCCTCAGATGGGGAAGATTCATTCTGGCGACAGTCTACGGAAATTTTGGCTGGGAATTCCCAGAAATTATGTTCGTTTGCTGCTGCTTTATACTGGTTTGCTCCATCAATCCTTTTGGCTTCTCCTAAACCTTCTTTGAAATCATTGTCTGCTTCAGCTTCTCAAATTTATCATTTGTGCTAGGTAGTGTTTAGCAGAGGACTTGCAGGGGAGCTGTGTTTTCTATACAGTGTTTTTCCCGTTGCACTGTCCAACTTGTGTGGCATATCCATAATTGAGATGAAGTTACCTCCCTCTCAATGTCTTTCTTGTGGGATTCTGATGTTTTGCAATGGACAGTTAAGATATGTCATAAAACACACCTCTTAGTACAATTCCTTTTGAAATGGATTGAGGTTTTGATGTTGAGTTGGTTTCTTTGAGATTTTGTTGTTGAGTGGTTTCTTTGAGATTTGTTGTTGAGTTTTTGAGATTTTGTTGTTTCTTTGAGATTTTGTTGTTGAGTTGGTTTCTTCTGGGTAACGTGGACCAGATCCCTTTCTCTTTCTTCATCTCTCTGATTCTCTTTGTTTCTTCTCCCTTCTTATCCCAACTTTCTCTCAGTCTGTCTCGATCTCGATCTCGGTCTCTCTCTCTGTCTCTCTCTCACCCTCTGTCTCTCTCTCTAATTTGTCCTTTGATATTATTTCCTCCTCTTTTCTTGTTCATGCTCTTTGTTTTCTCTGCCTTCCTTTACAGTGATAATTCTTATGCACAAATGTGTGTCTCTGACGCATAAACTTCCCATCTGACACACTGGAATTCAGGCCTGTGCATCACAAAAACACCAAAACTTACTGTGACGCACTGATTTTCTCCTGTACGCGTCACTGCTCTGAGCAGCGCATCATGCAAAAGGGCTTTTGTCTTATCCGCCACGATCAGAGTTAAAAACATAAATTTCCTCAATGTTTTAGAATGTTCTGAATCGATGAACACTTCTGCTTGAGAACGGTTCTGTCCTGAAAACCAACAAGAGTTATCAAAATAGACTAGGCCTATCCAGTCTATGATTGGACAGTTCAGCTGTGGCTCATGGGTGATAATCCAGTGAATGGAACAAAAGTTGAACGATCTATGCAACATGACCATTTCAGATAATACAAATGGCTCCATACTGGACATACAAATGTGTTGCTCACAGAGCAAGAATGGTCAGTCTACAGTTTTGTCGTAGGCTCCATCGGGCTTCCGATGATAATGGCATGGTGACAGGAATTCGGTGGTACCATAAAATATTTCAACATATGAAGGAAATGGCTCACGTAGTGGAAATTCTGTGATGATAATCTAAGAGGACATTCCACAAATCAAGTTTCACTGTTAATATCCTGATAGTGTAGGTGCTTACATTTATACTTATGTTAGTTGATATCACTTTAAAAACATAGGAACACAATATGAAAAATAATATTTATTAATTTATTATTAATAATTTTTTGTCTAGAATGTTTTATCAACTTTATTATAAATACCTATTTTCTAATGTATTTCTATCTCTATCATAAACACCTATTTTCTTATAAATTTCTGTCCCTTTCTCTGTGCATTTATGTGTGTGAGCCAGTGAGAGCATGCTCGTTTGTATATGTGTGTGTTCACTATATTTTCTAGCAGGTGTTAATGGTAACCCCCTGAAAATTTGGAAATGAGTTTTTTGTACCGAGTCTGACCCCCGTAATTTTCAGGAAATAATTATCACTGCCTTGCTTTTCTTCTCCTTCTCCATCTCTTTCTGTCTATCGCAAACAACAATAACAATTTAAGAAGGAAAAAAAAAAAAAAAAAAACTGAGGAAAGAAAAGCCAACTATAGCGTGGAGTAATGTGCAGGCTGGATATGGTGAGAGAAGTGATGGAGGTGCTGACACATGGCCCCGCGTCCTCCTCCCTTGAGGCAGCAGCCCTGTCTTGCCTGTTCCTGTGTTCACCTCAAGCCTCCCAGCTGGAGCTGGCCCTGCATATCCTGTCCTCCCCACTGGCAGCAAGCAGCCGTCTTCTGTCTGACCTGCAGAAAGGTAAGGATGTACTGGTATGACTCCAGGAGGAGTGGAGAGAGGGAAGTGGGTGTGTCATCAGACTGTTAGCATCATGGTGAAGCAATCAGGATGGCAAGGATTCTACAAGGTCACTTTTCTTGTTAGGAACATGGAAATAGCTTCCCTTGACTCTTTGGTTTGGTTGCTCAAGAGTTTTGCTTAAGCTAAAGAGAAGGTGAACATTTGTGCATATGAATGATACTTAAGACAGTATGTCATTTTACACACACACACACACACACACACACACACACACACACACACACACACACACACAGTCTTACTAGAAAAAACTTGATTTCCTTCACATATTGCAGAGCAGATGGTTTATACCTAAATTGATAGTTTGTACGAAAGTCAAAAGAGCCATTTTTTGTCCCACAGCTGTTTTACCTATGTTACTCTTTCCTGTTAACCAACAGCACAGGTGAAAGATTTCTGTTTTTTATTTAATTTTTGTTGTGTTCAATCCCATTTACTGTGTGGTGTCAGTGGCATAATTCTCATAGGCTCTTTTCACACGTTTGTACACAGCTGCACCCTGACTCATCATTCACAGTCCTAGTGCCAGTGAGCTGAGTGGTAAACACGCATACCTTTTGGTTGCAGGGTGGCTGCCAAAGGTGAAGAAGCAGCGAACGAAGTCCGGAAACGCTGCCAGTGAAGAGGATCTGACAGCCCTGAATATAGCCCTCTTCGACGCTTTGGCTGTGCCCTGGCTGCCCAGGAGTCGCCTGCCTTGGTGAGGAATGTGTGTCTCTTGAGAGGGAGGTCAATAATTCCAGATTTGAAAGTGTGGTGAAAATGGGATTCACCGGTCATGGAGATGAATGTGTGACTTTTGAGAGTGAGGGCAATGGCTAAAGAATTTGATAGTGTGGGGAGAATGGGATTCACCTGTCTTGGCTACGAATTTGTTTGATTTGAGAGAGAGCGAGAGAGCGAGCAAGGGTTAGAGTTAGGGTTTGGGGAGAGTGGATCTGGCGAGTATCAGCACGGTGTTTGTTGAGAAGGAAGGCAAAGAAGTCGGAGGTGAGGGGAAAAGGTAGTTCATCTGTGTTGGGAAGGTGTGTGTTTGAGATGGAAGTGAGTTGTGTTTGCATTTGAGCATATTCTGTTGATGTATGCCTGTGCATTTGAGCATATTCTGTTTATGTATATCTGCTCTTTTGTGTATGTGCATTTACATGCACTTGTAGTCAATCAGCTCATGTAATTTAGACAGAAAATCGATATTTTATTGAACAGAAGTGACATATCCATGGGGGGAAGGCACTGGGACCTCAGCATCATCGAGACAGTATTGAGGGACAGATGTTTTTCACATCTACCACAAAAATGTTTAAAAGGCTGTACTGATTGATAAGGTGACGTCTGTGCTGAGCAGCAATAAGGCATTTGTTTGGACAGGTAAAGAGTAAAAATCAGATAATACGATGTCTTTCACATTTTATTATCTTGATTGTAAATGCTTGGGTTCAGATAGATGGATGGAGGGATAGATAGATATTAGTTTCTCAAAGAAACGTGTATATAGTTTCTCGAAGTGAAATGTGTATGATACATGTATATCCATCTCCCTGTCTGCTTGTCCGCACCTTTGTGTGTTTCTGTGTAGCTGTGTGTGTCTGTATGAGGTTGTGTTTTTTAGTTGTAGATTTTATACTTCATTTATTTCGTTAACGTTTTGTTTTTATTTCAATTGTGATTTCAGCAAGTGGAGAGCTGTTCTTGGAGATGGCGACATTATCCCCGCTGCGCCAGAAATGTCTGGCATGCCTGCTGCTGGAGGTGACCCTCAGGGTGGCGCAGCGGGTAACGGATCACGACACCATCAGCCGGCTGAAGCTGCAGTTCTCTCAGATGCTGGACTGTTTCCTGCTTGGCAAGGTCAGACTCGGTGATTGAGAAACTTGTGCTTGTGTACAGACCTGTCTACTGGGACACTTTAAAACACACTGCTTCCATTATCCACACCACCAGCGACTATTTACCATGGAAGTGCCTGTTCGTGAATTTATGGTCAATACTAGAATCAGTTTCTCATGTAGGTTATATATTGTTTTTTTGTGTTGTATGTATCTTTGCGTGTGTGCGTTTCTAGTTTTGGTGAGTGAGTGGCCTCCTCTTTGCGTCCAAAGTTTGTGATATTGTCATTTATGAAGCACTGGCCATTGGTTCAAGGGCTGTACTCATCAGTAAGGCTTGTCAGTGAAACCTCCAAGGTTGTCACTGCTTACAGATAATGCCAACAATCAAACTGATAGGAAGTGTTCAACCTGATGAAGGAACTGCTTTAAGGTGACAGGTGTCTTAACAGACAGCAGGTTCCTTAAAAGCACTGTAATCGTTGATGCAACCAACAGTTCAGGACTGAACTGACTGCAACTTGCACCACCATTGCAAGACAAAGGGCACAAAATGGCCAGCCCAGGACTCCTGACTCTGTGTGTGTGTGTGTGTGTGTGTGTGTGTGTGTGTGCATGTGTGTGTGTGTGTGCATGTGTGTGTGTGTGTGTGTGTGTGTGTGTGTGTGTGTGTGTGTGTGTGTGTGTGTGTGTGTGTATGTGTGTGTGTGTGTGTGGGTAGTGTGTGTCTGGGTGAGTGAGTGTGTGTGTGTGTGTGTGTGTGTGAGTATATTTGCGTGTGTGTGTATGTGTGTGTGTGTTAGTGTATGTGTGTGTGTGGATGTGTGTGTGTGTTACTGTAAGTGTGTGTGAATTAGTTATTGAGTGTCTCACCCTCTGCTCTTCCATTTCCTGAACTTTAGAGGTGAGGTGGCCTGCACTGCATGGTCTTGGATGGTAGGATGTACTTGGTGGGGGTGGGATGGGAGGGTGCCAGTTCTTTTTTTAGGTGTCTGATGCATGGACATTAATGGTACACTCAACCTCCTTTTTTTTTCCTTTTAAAAAAAAAAAAAAAAAATCGTTAAATGGAGGGTAGGGAAGAAATAAATGACTTCAGATGTCTGCAATAGGTTGGTGAAGTTTCTTGGTAAGAGCAGTTGTGGTAGTGGTGTTGTTTCTCTCTCAGTCTCTCTCTCTCTCTGTCTCTCTGTCTGTCTGTCTGTCTGTCTGTCTGTCTCTCTCTCTCTCTCTCTCTCTCTCTCTCTCTCTCTCTCTCTCTCTCTCTCTCTCTACAAACTGATGCTTGTGAGCTACTCTGTGGTAAAGACCTGCTGTGAAGTTTACGTTGACCCAAAGATTCTGCACATCACTGAACTCTTCAGAGTGAATTTCAGTGCTTCAGCCTACTCACTTCCAGCCAGGCATTTCTCTGCTTCAGACAATCTCTGCTTTTAGCTGTCATTGCGTAGATTGTGTAGACTGCATGCATGTGTTACGCACAACAGAGATTGTATAGATTGCACTGCGTGTGTGACACACAACATAGATTGTGTAGACTGCATGCATGTCTTACGCACAACAGAAACTGTTATAGATTGCTTTGCGTGTGCTACTCACACATGCAACTTGTAGAGCCCATAGCCCATAGATTGTATAGATTCCACTGTTGCACTTCACTGTACACACAACCTACTAATTGGGGAGCTCCATAGATTGTATAGATTGCACTTCATGTGTTACACAACATACAAGTTGGGGAGCCGAAAGATTGTATGGATTGCACTGCATGTGTTACAAACAACATATGACTTGTAGAGCCCATAGATTGTATAGACTGTACTGCATGTGTTACACACAACATCCAAGTTGGGGAGCCCAAAGATTGTATGGCTTGCACTGCATGTGTTACTCACACAAACAACTTGTGGAGCCCAAAGATTGTATAGACTGCACTGCATGTGTTACACACAACATACTAACTGGGGAGCCCATAGATTGTATAGATTGCCACTGCATGTGTTACACACAACATACAACTTGTGGAGCCCAAAGATTGTATAGATTGCACTGCATGTGTCACACACAACATACCAATTGGGGAGCCCATAGATTGTATAGATTGCACTGCATGTGTTACACATCACATACAGCTTTGGGAGCCCAAAGATTGTATAGATTGCACTGCATGTGTTACACATCACATACAGCTTTGGGAGATTGCACCTGGTGAAGCCAGCAGTGCTCTGTGCCATTCACTAGCAGGAGCACAGATCAACAACAGCTGTAGAGAACAAGCACAGAAATACGCATCCATCTACTGATCCACATTCATTCACTGTCCGTATCTTATTGTTTTACTGGTGCACATCCACCCAAGTATACTTGCATGCACATACTACAGTCAGTAGTCCACCAACAAGTACACACATACACATACACACACCACACACGCACAGGCACACAGGCACACAAGACACACACACACACACACACACACACACACACACACACACACACACACACTCCCTGAGCCCTGAGCCTTCTCTCCCTCCGTCTATCATGCCACCCCTCCTTTTCTTTCTTTCTCTCTCTCTCACTCTTTTTTTTTTCCATGGTCATTTGTCATTGGCTGAGATATCTTTTCCCTTTGTTGATCAGAAACTACTGAGCGAAAGATGTGCAAAAGATGATCCCCAGTCTGACATGATCACTGAGGTGCAATCACAACTGTAAAAGGCCGCCGTTTACCTTCGGCCTGGTGGAGCGACTTGCTCAAGAGATGGATTGCGTCCCTTGAAGTCCCAGAGCCACTGAAAGGTAAGCCAGGGTGGGAAGAGTTGTCTGCTCCACATCGACATTTATCCCTTTGATGCTTCTGCTAAAAATGCAGAAAAAAAAACTTTCTGAAACTGGCACTGCTATGGATGCATGCAGTGTGTGTGTGTGTGTGTTGTGTGTGTGTGTGTAGTGTGTGTACTAGTGATCAGTGTGTGCATGTATATGGGAGTATGCAGATTTTTTTTTTTGGTTTGTTTTTTGTTATGTTTTGTTTTGCTTTTGCTTCCTTCATATATTCTTAAAACTGCGCAGATTCCATTTCAGCTGGGGGGCTTCACCTCCTGGGGCCCCACCACGGCATTTTCCCTGGGACCCCTCGGGGCCTAAGCAGCACTTGGACCCTGGCCTTTTTCAGAGAATTTATTCAGGTAGCTGTTTTCCAGCCTGTAGTAAAGGGACACATGTACGCGCACACACACTCTCACACACACTCACTCTTGTTGTGAAAATTTCACATAGTGAAAACACGGTGACACTCCCACAGATGCAGACTTCTGGCATGAGGTGTCGGCTGAGTCGGTCACGGGGTCGATGGCTCCGTGCCGTTACCAAGTGACACACCTGCTCTTGCACCTGAAGGCTGAGCTGAGAGAGGCTGCCAAGGATCACATGACTGCTCTGCAGAAAGTGAGTACAACTCTGTTTCCAGTCTTGTCTTGGCAGGGTAGCGGACTTTGTCCAGTGGGTTTAGGCGTCTTTTCTCTGTGATTTTGTGTTTTGGTTTGGTTTCTCCACTGGTATAAGTCTCTGAGCAATGACTTCAGTGAGGTGATAGCCCTGATATGGTCCTTTGCAGTTGGCTGGGCTATAAGCAGCATTAGCCCTCCCTAGTGTAAGTCTGTTTTTAGTTCACTCAGCGTCCAGTATATTTTTTCTGTTTGATACGTTTAAATGTCATTTTTTTTTCTTTATTTTTGACCATTAATAGCATGAAATAACATTATCATTCCAATAGGGAACTTATAAATTGTATGAAATAACAATTATTCCAGTATAGAACTTTGAAATTACTCACAGTCTTCGCATGGCTCTCTTTTTTCTTTTTTTTATTAGATGTTCAGATCGAGTGAAGTCTACCTGCGCTACCTGTGTGTACTATGGTCAGGAGAGAACAGCGAGAGTCTTGGAGTAACAGCTGATCTGGGTCGCAAAAGTTTTTCAGCTGACAAAGATCTATTTGTCTGACCTGAGTGGTGATGACATCACTGGAATTGTTCAGTCTTCGGCTCCAGGTAAAGAATTTTATCCTTTTGTGAGACTGTATGGCATTTGATGTGAGTGTGTGTGTGTGTGTGTTTACCTACTTTTGAGTTTGTTTCATTGTGTGTGTGAAATAATACAATGTTCTTTTTCCCTATTTCTCTGCACATAAATCTCTTGTTTTTTATGCATGTGTATTTCATGAAGCATTTCTCAGAAACTCAGTAACTAAAGGGTCCAGTTTGCAAAGAAAACACTATCAGTGAAATATGTCTTCTGGCATCCCATCCATAATCAACTAGTCCTGCCTGTCTAAACTTGAGATGCTTGGAGTAAACAGACCAGGAGAACCATTTTTTTGCATCAGAAGTGAAGTGCTGTATTCTGCATGCAGTGGTTTCAGTGATGTTTTTTTAACGTCAAAATGATCAACAAATTCACTGGGAAATTTCGAAGTTTTTGCATATGAGTTTAGAAGATGGGGTGGGGGGAGGGGGCAAAGTGCAGGATTGGTTGATCTACAGCAGTACCTGTCATGTTCCTTTTCAGCTGAAACTTTTGCCACTTTGTAAAAAAGAAAATTTTTTTTTTTCTCTAAATCTGCTGATGGTTGTTGCAGTGATCCCCTGCCTTCTGGGGCTGTGTGCCAGTGAATCAGACACAGTGCGTGGCACAGCTCTGACCCTGGCGACCATGCTGGCAGAGAAATGCTCCGGCACCACTGCCCTGTACAGGCCCGTGGTGGACCTGGTGACCCACTACAGGGCAGAGATCACCGTGGACACCTCCTACCTGGCCACTGTGAGTTACCCTGCCTTGGTAGCAAGGTTACAGAGTAGATAGGCTAGTGGATGGGGGGTTGGTTAGCTGGACGATAGAGGATTGATTGATGGTTGATGGGGGTTGATTAGATGGTTGATGGAGGGTTGATTAGATGGTTGATGGAGGGTTGATTAGATGGTTGATGGAGGGTTGATTAGATGGTTGGTGTAGGATTGATTGGATGGTTGGTGGGGGGTTGATTAGATGGTTGAAATAGGGTTGATAAGTTGCAGGATACATGATTGATTAGATGGTGGATGGAGGGTTGATTGGCTGGCTGGTGGTGGGGAAGTGATTGGCTAGATGATGGCAGGTGTATTGGCTGTTTGGTAGAGGGTTGATTGGTAATTCATTGAGGACGGATTGGATAGACAGAAAAAGAAAGAAAGGAATAACTGAGCCACCAAACAAAAGAATGAGTATTATTATAAAATGAGCATGACGCGTTTCGACCGCTTTCAAGACAAGGAAAAGAAAGGCTAACAGTCATTTATCTTCTTCAGTTGGGTGCAACGGAAACGAGGCTGCTGGGAGGGGAGACACACACAGTTTAAAATAATAATGACAATAATGATAATGGTATAAAGAGAATTATTACTACTGTCCACCACTACTAATGTTAGTAGTTCCGCCCCCATCCCCCACCCCCACCCACTCCCCACCTCCCCCTTTCTGCTGCCGCCCATTCCCCTGGAACTGACTAGTTTTTTTTTTTTCTCGCTTCACAGAAATACCTGTCTGTCCAATTCAGTTGAATATGGTATGAATTAAAATGAATAAAATGTTGGGATGAAATGGTTGTGAATGTTTGCAAGATTTATTTTTCTGTGTCATCACTTTTTTTTTTTCTCTTCTTTTTTGCTTTGCTTGTTTTTTTTTTTTCCCTTCTTCATAGTTCTATGATTTCCAAGGCAACAACTAAAGCAGTTCTTTTTCCTCATATATGCTGTCCAGGGCATCTTACATTCTGAAACATTCTATGCATGGGTAAATCCCAGATGTTGTCCATCTTGTACGCATGACCTGATACTGTGGTCATCACAGCTCAAAGCATTCATCAGTTTTCAGATCAAACTTCCTCATACACAGCATTTGGCGTCGTATACTATACCATGTCAGACCATAGCATAAACGGCTGTCAGTCAGCTCTGTCAGGCCGAAGTTTTGTGGCAAATGCAGTCATAAGATAGTCACGTGACGCCCACCCTACTTCCGCCTACGGAAGATGCCGAAGATTGTGTACTGTCCCATCATTCTACTTCGGCCTGTCGCCCAAGCAAGATAAGTCTTGTGCTCTGTCTCACCTATACTTTGCCTTTGTGTAAAGATTGCTGTGTTTGCACTCTGTACTCATTTATCTGTGGCTTCCGCTTATATCGTGACGTGTGAGGTTATCGGATGGGCTAGCATTCTAACCTTATTTACTGAAATTTTCTCGCGATCGTGGTGCTCCCGGTTCTTGTCTATTTGCGTAACCGTTCGAGGTTGATCAACATTTTCCATCGCCACGTCCATCGCGTTTTCTCTGCTCCCTTTGTCCATCGGCCTTGCATTCTCACTCGCCTTTACGGCCTTTTCGCCCCTAAATTCCGATTTCTATCTCGCCGTTACTTGTACCACGATTCCACCTATCTCATCTGCGACGATCGCGGGTCGGTTTCGTCGCCATCTTGTTTTGCTCCGTCTTCATTCCTTGTCGCACCAGCTTTCTAGCCCATGCTATTACACGTGGTTTGTCGTTCGGAATTTGCTTCCTACACTTGTTTACACCCCTCTCATTCATTTGCCGCATTTTTTCGATCGCCTTCGTGTGCGTGGCGATCGCATCGCCCTTCGGCATTGCTGTTACACGTGGCGTTACTCAGCACTTTTGGTTCACGCCACTGCCGTTGCTCATGCACGGTTTCGTTCATCGCTACTGCGTTTTCTGACACTGTGTGAGCTTGTTTTACTTTTATATTTCCATTGTGTTATATTGCTATTGTGTGCGCACGGTCGATCGACCTGTATACCCTCCTCGATCGACCGTCGTGTTAACGATCGTGTGCTCCGGTTTTGCTCGGCGCCATTGCCCAAATGGTGAAGGACTCGGTTGGGCCGAGCAGCTCTGACGTTCAGAGTTCGCTCGCTTTCCCGGAGGACCAACGAGTTGGTTCCAACTCCGAGCAGACCGTTCTTCCCGCGGGAGAACGGACGGCCGCGGTAGTTGGAGACGACCTTCCCGTGAAGGGGACGCGGGACTTTCCCTCCTCTACCCGACCGCCGGACGCACGACCGTTGCGTTCGAAAGCTACTAGGCAATTGGCTGCTATTTCCAAATGCTTATCGTTCACCCTGCCCAAAAATCAAAGGGCAAGGCCCCCCTTAAGGGATCCACTCAAGTCTAAGCATCCAAGCGGGATTCCGCTTCTCCTCCAGCCACCCTGCCTTCTAGCTTTCCGGCGCATAGTCAGAAATCCGTTTACTATGCCCAGTCACGCGACCCTCGGCCCCGGGGACCTTTGCCGAGGCGCGGACAGGCACGGGTGACGGTTTTGGACTGGAACCTCCACCCGTCACTCGCATTTATGAGACGCGCGGGTCCACGTCTCCCCCCCCATCTGGACTCGCCGTCTCACGACGCTCTTCCCCACCGTGCACAGGTGCAGCCAACACCCCTGCACGAGGAGCGTCCCGTTATCTCCGGACGCAGTTTTTATGGCCACGTCATGGCAAGACCATGCACATGACCATAACTCTGGGCGTATGGGAACACCGAGTGCCTCCACCGGTTGTGAACATACACAAGGACGGCCGATCTACCCCGCTCGCCCGTCGCAGGTTCCCCTAGGGGTTCAGGACGCTGGGGGTCCGACCTACTCGGCCCCCCTTTTGGGCAACGTCCTCGGTCCCGTTCCTCCGGGGGAGGATCTACCAGCGGGACCACGGGTAACCGGCCCTATTCCCCTGGGTCCCAGCGCACTCCCGGGGGGGGACGACATACCATCGTCGAACACTACCCCCCCCCTCTGCTGCTCAAGGTTACCCCGGTCCCCGGGGAGTCCCTGCACAGTACCCTGGGCCGCCACAGCCCGCTTATCTCCCCGGGGACCAGTGGCTCTATGCCCCCGAGAGAGACCAGTGACTTTACACCCACTCCCAACCGGAACAGCTATATGGTCGCTTGTGGCACCCAATCTCACAGACCTGGGTCGACCTTGGTCTCCCACCTCGGGCGCTGTCCGATCGGCAGTCCGGGCTCTCCCACCCTAGCCCGTCTGCCGAGCACAGAGCCACGAGGGGCCCGCCCTCCCCCCCCCCCGCCACCACCCAACGAGGGCGGGACCCTCACGCACCCGCGCAGATGCCCCTGAGGAGGACCTACCTTCCCAGGAATTCGACTCCCCACACCCGGAGGACGACGACGATGAGGACCTCTTCTCATCCCTTTACGATATCCGCACCATTGACCGGTTTCGACCAGACTTGGAGTCGAGGGAAGCCCCTCCCTCTGCCGATATCTTGGCCTTCCCTGACATCGTCGGGCCGCCCCCAGCCCAACGCAAACTCAGGCTCGTCGCTCCTCAGTCCCTCACTTCGCTGTGGGAGAGTCCGGCAATCCGCGCCAGGGGTGCAGACGCCGTCCCCCCGCCCGGTCAAGACCTTCCCCCGGCGCCCAATGCGACCCCCCTTCGGCTCCCTCCTCGGGACCCGCAGGAAGCACCCAGTGACCTCCCTCTTTGCAGACAATCCGGCGACCAGGGAGTGGGCCATCTCTCCCAGTCTGATTGTCGCCTGATGCCCAACCGGGCCCCCTACTTCGGGCACCATCTCCTTTAAAGCATTAAAGGACTGGGACCGAGTAGCCCGGATGGGCATCTTACATCATTGCAGGGCATGCCTACCTTACCATGCTCTTGCAGAGGGCGGAGGTACTCTGGCCTGGGGATGACGGCGCCGTCCCAGTGCCTTCGGACAATACCTCCGAACCACACCATGAGGACGAATCTCGCTTATTCAGCGATCCCTTTATGCGACACCTAGTCAACAGGATATCGCATCACTTGTCGGCTGCGGCGGACAGCGCAGCAACAAGCCACTTCTATTGCCTGCTAGTGGCCAGAAACGCGGTGCTTTCACACGCTCTTCACTCCCCGGCACTCAAGGCTTCCCTTCGGTGTGTCCCGGGCCAGGATCACTCGCACTTTGGCGAGTACTCCACCTCGGATATGTCCCTTTCGGTCGAGGAACGCATGCAGGCGGCGTCCTTTGCCCCGGCCCTCAGCCACGCCCTTCCCAGGCCCCCCTATTGGTCTTACCCCAGGTCCATCGGGCCCCACACCGTATCCCCGACAAGCCCCATCTCCCAACGCCGGGCCGGCTAAGCGCCCTCTAGATTCGCAGAGGTCGAAATCGAAACCTCGCCAGCAACTCCATTTTCGGTTCGGCCAACAGGCACGCCCTCTCCAGTGACTAGGGGACACACCCGCGGTGGGCACGGAACAGGAACAACCCGCCCACCAGGCCCAACCCCGGGTTTTACTCCCACCTGTTCGTGATCCCCAAACCCTCGGGGAGATGGAGGCCCATCCTCGACCTCGACCCTCTCTCCCCACCCTCCCAGATCAGGGACTCCATCCACCACCTAGATTGGGCCACCTCCATAGATCTGAAGGATGCATACTTCCAGATCCTCCTTTACCCGGCTCACAGACGTTACCTCCGGTTCGTCTGGCAGGGTCGGGTGTTCCGGTTCAAAGCTCTCCCCTTTGGTCTCTCCCTGGCACCCTTCCTCTTCACGAAGGTTGTCAAGGAGATGGCCGCCCTAGCCAGACAGGAGGACATGCGCCTCCTGGTGTACCTCGACGACTGGCTTGTCCTGGCCTCCTCCCGGGCTCAGTGCTGAGCCCACACCACGCGCCTCCTCAGGCTCTGTTCCACCCTGGGTTTTGTAACCAACCCCTCAGATGCGAACTCATCCCCAGTCAGAGGTTCTCTTTCCTGGGCATGAGTTTCGACACGATTGCCATGAAGGTCGCCCCGACCCCAGAGAGGTCCGCTGGGATAGTGGACCTCTTCTTTCGCCTCTTAGGGATGATGAAGTCCCTTTCAGCCCTCATCCGCTAGGTCGGGTCCCCGAACCCCAGCTGCAGAGGGAGTTCCGTCGTCGGCGGTCCCAGACCTCGGACCGCTGGGCCCTGACCATTCCCCACGGCCACTGGTTCTCTGGCGCCACGGACGAATGGCTCAATCGTCCACTTTGACCACCGGCGTTCCAATCTCTCTCCCAACTCAGTCCCTCAAACGGTACACGGACGCCTCCAACTCGGGCTGGGGGGCCCACTTGGGGGACAGTCATGCCTCGGGGGTGTGGGGACGCACAGATGGCACGCCTCCACATCAAGATATTAGAATTGGAAGCGGTCAGGCTGGCCTTCCTCCACTTCCAACACCTAATCTCGCCAACTGGTTCTCCTCCTCACGGACAACACGTTGGTAGCCCATTACATCAACAAGGGGGGGGGGGGGGGGGGGGGGGGCTCACTCCATCGGCCTCTCCTACGGACAGAGGCCCTCCTTCGCTGGTGCCACGCACGGGGAACCACCCTCCGTGCGAGACATACAGCAGGGACACGCAACATCCTGGCAGACTCTCTCAGCCGCTCAGGGATCCTTCTGCACACAGAGTGGACCCTGAACAAGCTGACGCTAACCACAGTATGGGAGCACTGGTTCAAGCCCATGGTCGACCTCTTGGCGACCCGCTTCAACCATCGCCTTCCCATGTATGTCTCTCCCGTCCTGGATCACCGAGCGTACGCAGTCGATGCGCTCTCCCTCCCCTGGACGGGACTCATCGCGTACACCTTTCCCCCTTCCCAATACTTCACAAAGTGATCAGGAAGGCCAGGCTGGAGAGACCCAAACTCATCCTTATAACCCCGTGGTGGCCGGCCCAGTTGTGGTTCCCAGACCTCAGGTCCCTAACTCACGTTCCCCCTCTCCAGCTAGCCCCTCGGTGGGACTTGCTCAGACAACCTCGCTCGGGCCCTCCCTCACTCCACCCCCTAGATGCTTCGCCTACACGCTTGGCTGATATGCCAACCAAATTGCGACCACCGGTCCCCGCCTCCCCCGCGGACAGACCCCGGTCTGTCCTAGATACCCTGACAGAAGCGGGGGCATCGCAGTGATTACGGGACTTGGCCTTGGCCTTGCGTAGGACCAGCACCGAGTCCCTTTACAATACCGATGGGAGAGATGGGTCACATGGTGCACGGCTAACTCGGTCCCCCTACCTCCTCCCCTCCAACGTCCAGATAGGCAATTTCCCATCCCATCTTTCGTCCTCTCGAAAGCCCTCTGCTAGTTCCATTCGGGGCTACAGATCGGCCGTATGCACCACCATCCGTCAGTTGGGCGGCCCATCATTCGACAATGACTTCTCAGACAACTATCTCGGGGGGTGGCCCTACGGGAAGCTCAGTCCCCTAGGCGCGCTCCCATGTGGGACCTCTTTCTGGTTCTTGACTCCCTCAGAAAAACCCCCTTTCGAGCCCCTCCGCGCTATTCCCTTTGGCATTCTCTCCTTCAAGACCACCTTCCTTCTCTCCCTGGCCTCAGCCAGGAGAAGAAGTGGGATTCATGCCCTCAGTGGTGACCCTCGGGACATCGCCTTTCACAGAGACGGCTCGGTCTCGCTTAAGTTCCTGCCGGTTCTTAGCGAAGAACCAGGCACGTCCTCTCCTTCCCTGGTTATCCGCTCCCTAGCAGATATCTTAGGCAGCGAAGGCGGCGGGGACATGGACCTGTGTCCCTCTAGGTGCCTCAGATACTACTGGGAGCATTCCCGCCCCAGCGTTCCTCTCAGAGAAGCCTCCTTATTTCCATCAACCCCAACAGCAAGAAAGACATCTCGGCGGGCTCGATTTCTAGGTGGCTATCCAATACTATCAAATCTGCCTATGCCCAGGCCCACAAAGACCTCCCAGCCCTTCCCCTCGAGCCCACGAGGTCAGAGCGCTGGCCACGTCCACAGCGTTCCAGCACTCTGTCCCCGTGCGCCATCTCCTGGAGGCAGCCTAGTGGCGTTCGGAGAACCCTTTCATAAACTTTTATCTAAGGGACATCCGCATGACCAGGGCTGATGGTTCTAAAGGGGGTTTCATTTGTGGCGGCCAATGCAGCCATAACAGTTAACCCAGGAACCATTAGGGCGCTCCCTCCTCCTATTCCCTTAAATTCTGCTATGGTCTGACATGGTATAGTATACGACGCCAAAATGGGGAGTTTGTATTATACTCCCTGTTTGGCTAAGTATACTTACCATGTCAGACTCTAATGCCCGCCCTACCTTCCCCGTTAGCGCCAAGGTTCCCTGGGGTTGCCTTGCGCGCGCAGGCCTCGTTGAATGATGGGACAGTACACAATCTTCGGCATCTTCCGTAGGCGGAAGTAGGGTGGGCGTCACGTGACTATCTTATGACTGCATTTGCCACAAAACTTCGGCCTGACAGAGCTGACTGACAGCCGTTTAATGCTATGGTCTGACATGGTAAGTATACTTAGCCAAACAGGGAGTATAATACAAACTCCCCATGTTTGTGTGTCCGCTCACTGTATCCAGATACCTTCGCCTGGTCCAGTTTGTCACCTGTCGGGCTTACAAACGCAAACTGCAGTGATGCCTGCAGTAAGAGGGCAATAGTTTGCTGCGAAAATGACATTTTTAATGTAAAAATTAAGGGGCTATGCATTGTGTTTCAAAGTAAATTGTTGTAAAGAAACTTAGAAGAATGTGCGTGAATTGATGTCCTGTTTTCTTTTTTTTTTTTCTTTTCTGTTTTTTTTTTTTTCCCCAGCAGTTTGGGTTGTTCAGTGGATGTTTGTTTGTACAGGCTTTGACAGGTCTGAAGTCCAAAACAGCAAACGAAAAAGCAAACAGATGGACCCACTGTCGGCGCTCCTGAAAGTTGTCGAAAGTCCCAACACACCGGCCTTTGTGGCATCGGCCTTGCTGCAAGCCCTCTCTGCCGTTGATACCATGGTGAGTACAGTGTGTCTTTGAAAACAAACAGAACAGCAGAACAGCACTGTGAGAATGCCTGTTGAGTTGCCTATCTCAAGCAGTTCAGTTCAGCTTGAAGACATGAATCATCATAAAGGACCTGTTCGGTTGCACCTTTAGGTGTTCCGCTTGAAGGCACAAATCGTTATGAAGGCAACAGGTGAACACAAAAGAAGGAAATAAAATGATAGTATTGGAGAAAACACATGTAGTTAAATATTTGTTGAAATTCAGTTCAGCTCAAAGATATGAATGATCTTAATATCAACAGGTTAATGTATGCAGTCAAAATTCATTCCAAATTTAAATGCTGATTAGGACAGTAAGTAGATGTGTGAGATAGTTATCAGGCAAAGAAAAGGTTTTGCTGTCGTTAGTTTGAAGGCAAGACGTTTTTTTGCTGTACAGACAACCCCACAGTGCGTGATGTGCTGAGTCATGCTGTGATATTACATCATCAATGAGTTATGTCAGCTATAAAGGATGGATGCAAGCAGAAACGCAGTGATGCACAGCAGAGTCGGCTTAACATGGTTTTCACTGCGAAAGAGAGACATTACGTATTTTACAATCAGTCGGCTTAACGTGCTTTCACTGCGAAAGAGACATTACGTATTTTACAATCAGTCGGCGAACATGATTTTCACTGCGAAAGAGACATTATGTATTTTACAATCAATCGGCTTAACGTGCTTTTCACTGCAAAAGAGACATTACGTATTTTACAATCAGTCGGATTAATGTGGTTTTCACTGCGAAAGAGACATTACATATTTTACAATCAGTCGGCTTAACGTGGTTTTCACTGCGAAAGAGACATTTCGTATTTTACAATCAGTCGGCGAACGTGATTTTCACTGCGAAAGAGACATTACGTATTTTTCAAACAATCGGCTTAACATGATTTTTCGCTATGAAAAAGACATGTATTTACAATGAATCAACTTACAGTGATTTTTTGGTTTGGTTTTGCCTTGTTGTACATACTGATTGATTAAAAAAATACAATATGAAAAAAAAAAAGTAACAAATGACATTTAGTCTTATTTTCCTGAAGGAAGTTGATGACGAAGTTACTGCGTAATGAGCTGTGTCAGTTGAAGAAAAAGTGATGTGCATGTGTGTGACCTGGCAGGCCTCTGTGACTTGCAGTGATTGACACCATGGTGTCCCAGGGATATCATGGCATTCAGTGATCTCACATTCTGATACTTTTCTTGTTCTGTCTTCTGCATCTTTCCTGTACTTTTCTTGTTCTGTCTTCTGCATCTTTCCCATACTTTTCTTGTTCTGTCTTCTGCATCTTTCCCATAGTTTTCTTGTTCTGTCTTCTGCATCTTTCCCATACTTTTCTTGTTCTGTCTTCTGCATCTTTCCCATACTTTTCTTGTTCTGTCTTCTGCATCTTTCCCATAGTTTTCTTGTTCTGTCTTCTGCATCTTTCCCATACTTTTCTTTCTGTCTTCTGCATTTTTTCCCATACTTTTCTTGTTCTGTCTTCTGCATCTTTCCCATACTTTTCTTCTTCTCTTTCTGCGTCTTTCCCATAGTTTTCTTGTTTCTCTTCTGCATCTTTCCCATACTTTTCTTGTTCTGTCTTCTGCATTTTTTCCATACTTTTCTCTTGTCTCTTCTGCATCTTTCCCATACTTTCTTCTTCTGTCTTCTGCATCTTTCCCATACTTTCTTCTTCTCTTCTCTTCTGCATCTTTCCATACTTTCTTGTTCTGTCTTCTGCATCTTTCCCATACTTTTCTTGTTCTGTCTTCTGCATCTTTCCCATACTTTTCTTGTTCTGTCTTCTGCATCTTTCCCATACTTTTTTTGTTCTCTCTTCTGCATCTTTCCCATACTTTTCTTCTTCTCTCTTCTGCATCTTTCCCATACTTTTCTTGTTCTCTCTTCTGCATCTTTCCCATACTTTTCTTGTTCTGTCTTCTGCATCTTTCCCATAGTTTTCTTCTTCTCTCTTCTGCATCTTTCCCATACTTTTCTTCTTCTCTCTTCTGCATCTTTCCCATACTTTTCTTCTTCTCTCTTCTGCATCTTTCCCGTACTTTTCTTCTTCTCTCTTCTGCATCTTTCCCACTTCACCCCATCCCTTCTTTCACACTTCCTTCTTTTTTGTTTAGTGAGAAATCTTTTCTGGCTGTTGAATCTGTTGCTTTGATGATTGTCAAGCAGTCATTTTTTTCCTTCCATTTTTTTTTTTTTTCAAACAGAAGTTATGATCGAAATTAATGGTGGATTGTGGCGTCTTTTTCTATCTTCCTTTCATTTTCTGTCTTTCAGGACGCTCTGACCCCTCTTCTTCCTCTTCTGGCTCGTCTGTTGGAGCAAGACTTGCTCAACGAGGGTCAGGGGGAGGTCATCCGACTGCTGCTGGCCCGCTATACAGACACCATTGCCGCAGAGTTGGCCCAAGACAGGCTGTCGCTACAGCTGCTGACAGAAGCCATTAAGAAACCCTTGACCACCACCAGTAGGGCGTCGGTGCAGCTGATGGCTATGGCTCAGGTCAGTAACTCAAGTGCAGATCATTTGATTTGAGAGGGAAAGTAGAGAAATAATAGCTCATGACTGCTGTGGAAATAAATGGCGACCATGAAGGATGAGGGGGGGGGGTGGGGTGGGGGGGAGTCGACGGGGGTACTTAAAATAAAATGAATTGTCCATAAACAAGTGAATAAGTAGAACAAGAGTGACAGGCGAGAGTAGGATGAAGGGGGAATGGATGAATTAAACCAGATTTGAGACATACACTTATAGTACAATTGCAAGTTTGTTTTTTTTATACTCTTTTTTTTTTTTTTTTTATTTTTTTTTTTTGAGGGGGAGGAAGGGGTGCAAGAGATAGGCAAGGTGGGATTTGGGGACCCCAGTTACCGTCCTCTGCTTTTTCTTCATTAATATGCCACCTGTGCCTGGAGATGGGCACCCATATATGACAAGTGTTAGAGATGGTTGTGCAAGATGCGAGTCTTCTTGATTTAACTTTTCATTGATGACTGGGGTTTTTCAATCTTCACAGTGGCCTGGAAGAATAATATCTGACCATTACATGACCAGCATCATAAAGTCTTTCTTTTGTTTTTCTAACAATCTAAGTTAGTGAATTTATTTGTTCTGTTGAAGTGTACATTTAAAAAAAAATTCTCTTCATATATTAATGTAACTAATAGTGGTTAAAGATTATCATTCGTTAAACATGAACAGCCATGTTCACATTATTGTGAAGATAGAGATGTGTGTCCTTGTGCCTCTATGACTTGTTATGTGGGTGTGTATGCACACAACCCATATGAGATGCCGTGATGTGTACTCTGTCTCATTTCTCCCACTTTGTTTTGCTGCACAGATCAGCAAGAAGTTCTTTTCGGCACTGCCCAGCCTGGAATCCCAGCGCTGTATTGCAGGGGCCTTGCTGGATGTGCTGCAGAACACCTCTGACACTGACGTGGGCGCTCAGATCAGGAAGGTCTTTAAACATGTAGGTATACCTTTTATCACCTGTGATCAGAGCGATTGGCTACCTGACAGCTAGGTAGATACAGCCAAAAAAACGGCTGAATGAATGTGGGTTTGTTTTTGTTGAGAGGATGGAATAAAGAGGTGTGTGTGTGTGTGTGTGTGTGTGTGTGTGTGTGTGTGTGTGTGTGCATGCATGGGTGTGTACATGCATCTGTACATGCACATGCGCGCACTGTACATGTGTAAGAAGAATGTTTTTCTCCTCAAAGCTTTGTTCATTAACGTATTTATGTTTTAGGAAGGGTGATTTTCTCCACAAAGGTTTTGCTCATTAATGTGTTAATTCATTCGGTGTTTCCTTCTTCTGTGCATGTATAACAGACAAATTCCTTCCCCAATTTTCAAGAGAGTGTTTGAGAATGGAAGGTAGGCTTACAGTAGGCTCACAAGCCACTTATAACTTCACTTTTTTTTTTTGTTGCTTGTAGTCTCTGGTTAACTTTAGGCTCCTAGCTAACTTTCTGGGCATGAACATGCTCCAAATCGAAGTAGTTGATTAGTTCAGTGGAGGCAAGGTGGGCAGGAGTACTGTTGATTACCTTAACTCATGAATGAAACTCTGCACTCCAGTTCAGAAAGCCAGGCAATGAAAGTACCCAGTTGATTACCTTAACTCATGAATGAAACTCTGCACTCCAGTTCCTCCCCCCCCCCCCCAATGAAAGTCCCCAGCCAGCCCCCCCCCCCCCCCCCCCCCCCCCCCCCCCCCCCCCCCCACCCCCCCCCCCCACCCCCCCCCCCCACCCCCCCCCCCCCCCCCCCACCCACTCCCCCATGCTCCCAGCTCGACTTGCTCTGCTCCACCCTCCACTCACCCCACCCCCATTTTCCATCCTCACCCAGCTCGACTTGCTCTGCTCATAGCCGGACTCAGCGTCTCATTTTCTCTCTTTCTTCTGTCTTTCTCAGTGTCTGTGTTTCTGTCTCTGTCTCTCTCTCCCCCTCTCTCTCTCTCTCTCGCTCTTTCTCTCTTCTCACATGCAAACAAGGGGAAAAAGCTGGTCAATCGCATGCGCATGCCAGCTCCTCCATTGCCCCCCCCCCCAACTTCACCCCCACCTTTATGTCCTTCCTTTCCATACCAACCGCTCTTCTCCTTACCTTCCCTCCAACCTCTCTCTCCCCTCTGTCTCTCACTCTGTCTCTGTCTGTCTGTCTGTCTCTGTCATACCATAAGCCAGAGAGAGACAGTGTGTCTATCGCATCCCTATCAGACCCACTGCCTTAACAGATAGAAAACGTTTTAGTCCCACAGAGACAAGTACTCTGCAGTTGTTTTTGACATTCTTTTTGTGTTCTCCTCTCTCTCTCTCTCCCCCCCCCCCCCCCCCCCCCCTCCCCCATCTCTGACTCTCTCTTTCTGTGTGGGGGTGGGGGATGGTGGAGGAAGAGGTTGATCATCATAATTAAACTTTCTGCAGGCCAGCAAGGTGAAGTGGGCGGGGTGCAGTTAGCCAGTGTGTAAAAGACTGACACACTGGGCCTACATCTGTTGTCACATCAGGCTTCAGGGCATTGTTACATTACAGGGTGCAGTCTGTAACAGACCTGAAGCCTGATGTGACAATAGATGTAGGCCTACAGTGTGTCAGTCTGTTACAGACTGTGTGACCACACCATGTAACAATGCCATGAAGCCCGATGTGACAATAGACAATTATATTGCATCACTTGCCCCATCAGCAAAGCACTTTGACCTTACCAACAGTACTTGATGAACCAGGGGAGGTCCAGGTAGACAATCATATTGCATTACCATCAGCAAAACTCTGTGACTTTACCAACAGTACTTGATGAACCAGGGGAGGTCCAGGTAGACAATCATAACGCATTACCATCAGCAAAACTCTGTGACCTTACCAACAGTGCTTGATGAACCAGGGGAGGTCCAGGTAGACAATCATTGCATTATCATCATCAGCAGCTCTGTGACCTTACCAACAGTACATGATGAACCAGGGGAGGTCCATGTAGACAGTCATATTGCATTACCATCAGTGAAGCTCTGTGACCTTACCAACAGTACTTGATGAACCAGGGGAGGTCCAGGTAGACAGTCATATTGCATTACTATCAGTGAAGCTCTGTGACCTTACCAACAGTACTTGATGAACCAGGGGAGGTCCAGGTAGACAATCATTGCATTATCATCAGCAAAACTCTGTGACCTTACCAACTTGATGAACCAGGGGAGGTCCAGGTGATGTGGATGTCATGAGTGTTCTGATGTTGCAGGTGTCTCTGCCTGCTGACCTGTTGATGCAAGAACTTGCACCTGTTCTGCAGAGCGCTGCTAGTTCAGTCAGGGAGGTCAAAAGGATGCGCAGGTGAGCTGTGCCGGATAATTGTGTGGATTTTTGTTGTTGGTTGGTATGACTTTGTCATGTCTTGTGTTCTTTTGTATATCGTTTAGTTCTTGGTGCAAAGAGCTTAATTTACTAGAGCAGATGTTGCTGTATATGAGCACTCATCATTATTATCAGTTGATGTTCCTTCTTGTTTCATCATTATTATCAGTTACGTTCCTTCTTGTTTCATCGTTGTTAACAATTATGTTCCTTCTTGTTTCATCATTATCAATTATGTTCTTCTGTTGTTTTCATTATTATCAATTATGTTCTTTCTTGTTTCATCATTATTATCAATTATGGTCCTCCTTGTTTCTCATCATTATTATCAGTTATGGTCCTTCTTGTTTCATCATTATTATCAATTATGGTCCTTCTTGTTGTTTCATCATTATTATCAATTATGTTCCTTCTTGTTTCATCATTATTATCAATTATGGTCCTCCTTGTTTCTCATCATTATTATCAGTTATGGTCCTTCTTGTTTCATCATTATTATCAATTATGGTCCTTCTTGTTTCACCCCCACTACCCAACTCCATCTGCTTTTGAAGGTTTTCTTCCCACTTGACTTTGTTTACAGTTTGGATTTGTCCGTAACAATTTTTTTTAAGGACTGACAGGATTTGTGAGAAGAAGATGATGCTGATCTGTGGGTTGATGATCAACTCAGTTGATCAGACCACTGACTTAGCAGTCCAGTGCTGCAAGTTGCTTAGGTGGCATTGTCAGAATGCCTCAGCTTATCTGAATGAATGTTGGTGAGTAAATTGCCCAGCAAGAATGAGATTGATGTCTTGGTCCCGTGACTAGTCAATCAGCTCACTGTTTCCCTGTGAACTCACCTGGCGTGACCACAGAATGGAGAAGCAGGCCAAAGAGCAAGCACATGAACAAAGTCTTGTCCTTGAGGTTGCCCAAGAAACTTGCAGAGTGCGACAGTTGCCTAACCTGACTACAGTCTGCTGGGTCGTCTAATGGATGCGCATACATCAGACATTTCTTACACCAATATGAAGTCTTGTGACATGCTCACTAGAGAACAGACGAAGCCATGTTCATCATATATACATACACACAGACAGACTTTGGGAAATGTTCTTTTACAACATATATGCATGCACACACACGCATGCATGCACGCACACATGCATGCACACAAGCACGCACACACGCACGCACGCACGCACACACACACACACACACACACACACACACACACACACACACACACACACACACTAACTGAACACATTCGCTTATATGTTACAAACTGAACATTTCGTATCCTGCAATAACAATCTTGGAGCGACACAGGAATGCACACAGACAAGTGCATGTGGACACAAGTGCAGGCATGCACAGACACACACTCTCCACACGTCTGTGTATTGTTTTTTCATACATGCATGATAGTCCAGTGGTTACAACATCTGCTTCTCACTCTGAAGGGCAGAGGTTTGAGCCCAGACAGCTTTTGGTGGGTAAGCTTGGAAAGGAATTTTTTTTATTGCCCATGTCAGTTTGTAGGCAAATAAGTAACTAAATCCACTTTTTGTCTTTACAGTTACATACAGAAGATCAGATAGGCATTACCCACCGCCCATTGAAATGTTATGACAAACTTTCTAGATGTACAATTATTCATGTCTTTACAGTTACACATATAGAAGTTTAGATGTGCCTTATCCACCACCCATTGAAATGTTATGACAAACTTTCTGATAGATGTACGATTGTTCATGTGTTTTGATGGACTTCTTTGACGTAATGGTCATGTGAATGAAAAATATGTTCACAGCGAATAATCGTCAAATCTGTAATCCATCACAGCTCTTCTGTGACTCCTTGTACATGAATGTCATATTTCAGGGAGGAGGCAGAGGACAAATCCACTTTCAGCAGCCCCTTGTGGATCCGAACAACAGTGCTACTGGAGATCATGCAGAACAAGAAGAAGATTGCCAACAGCAGCAGCAAACTGGTTTCCTTCTGCTTCCAGATCTTGGCCAAGTAAGTAAAGGATGCTGGTGGTGTTCAGACAGTGTACCGTCCAGCAACGATTCTGGACATTTCATTGGCTGAGTGCATTGTGAGACTGTTGTTTGACTTACCATCCAGCAATGATTCTGAACGTTTCATTGGCTGAGCGTATTGTGAGACTGTTGTTTTTACGTCCAGCAACGATTCTGAACATTTCATTGGCTGAGCGTATTGTGAGACTGTTGTTTGACTTACCATCCAGCAACGATTCTGGACATTTCATTGGCTGAGCGTATTGTGAGACTGTTGTTTGACATACCATCCAGCTACGATTTTGAACATTTCATGGCTGAGCATATTGTGAGACTGTTGTTTGACTGACTGTCCAGCAACGATTCTGGATATTTCATTGGCTGAGCGTATTGTGAGACTGTTTGACTGACTGTCCAGCAACGATTCTGGACATTTCATTGGCTGAGTGCATTGTGAGGCTGTTGTTGTTGTGACTTACCGTCCAGCAACGATTCTGGACATTTCATTGGCTGAGTGCATTGTGAGACTGTTGTTTGACTTACCGTCCAGCAACGATTCTGGACATTTCATTGGCTGAGTGCATTGTGAGACTGTTGTTTGACTGACTGTCCAGCAATGATTCTGGTCATTTCATTGGCTGAGTGCATTGTGAGAATGGTGATTGACTTACTGTCCAGCAACGATTCTGGACATTTCATTGGCTGAGCATATTGTGAGACTGTTGTTTGACATACCATCCAGCTACGATTCTGAACGTTTCATGGCTGAGCGTATTGTGAGACTGTTGTTTGACTTACCGTCCAGCAATGATTCTGAACATTTCATTGGCTGAGCATATTGTGAGACTGTTGTTTGACTTACCATCCAGCAACAATTCTGGACATTTCATTGGCTGAGCATTGTGAGACTGTTGTTTGACATACCCATCCAGCTACGATTCTGAACGTTTCATTGGCTGAGCGTATTGTGAGACTTTTGACTGACTATCCAGCAACGATTCTGGACATTTCATTGGCTGAGTGTATTGTGAGACTGTTGTTTGACTTACTGTCCAGCAACGATTCTGGACATTTCATTGGCTGAGTGTATTGTGAGACTTTGTTTGACTGACTGTCCAGCAACGATTCTGGACATTTCATTGGCTGAGTGTATTGTGAGACTGTTTGACTGACTGTCCAGCACGATTCTGAACATTTCATTGGCTGAGTGTATTGTGAGACTGTTTGACTGACTGTCCAGCAACGATTCTGGACATTTCATTGGCTGAGTGTATTGTGAGACTGTTTGACTGACTGTCCAGCAACGATTCTGAACATTTCATTGGCTGAGTGCATTGTGAGACTGTTATTTGACTTACTGTCCAGCAACGATTCTGGACATTTCATTGGCTGAGTGCATTGTGAGACTGTTGTTTGACATACCAGGGTTCGTACGCTTCTTGAAACTCCTTGATTCTGACAGCGAATTTCAAGACCTTGAAAACCTTTAAAAATCAATAAAATGTGGTTCTGTTGACCAAACCTCCTTGAAAACTTTTGAAAATCAAGCCATCGGCTCCAAAAATTTTTTAATGCGCCAAAAGTAAATGCCGGCTTGATTTTTCTGTGTTGAGATTAATGAAAAATCATTTAAAAACAAATATTTACAAACATGGTTATGATCCCGGATTGCTGTAGGCTATTAAACCAAGGGAGATAATTTGTAACTTCTTAAAATTTGATGAAGTTACAACTTGTCTCCCTTGGTTGAATAGCTGATTACATTGCAGGATGGCGACGATGTTTTTAGAACATTTTTTTTTTTTTTTTTACTAGTTTTTTTTCGTTTTTCTTTTTTCCTTCCAACCAGTTTCTTACGCACCATGCATAGTCTGTATGTTCTACAAATGGACTTATTTTTGCTGATTTTAGTGTTTTGGCATTTGATACAAAGAGTCTGGGTTTGTTCGTGTTCTAATGTGTGGTGTAGTGGCACACTCACTCAGATAAAAATTGAAAAAAAGAAATGGCAGTTTGATTTTTCTGCATTCAGGTTGAAAAGATCATTTAAAAACAAATTCTTTTGTTGTTTCCTTTGTAAAAAAAAAATTGTTTTTAAATATTTTTTTTCATCTACCTGAACGCAGAAAAATCAAACTGCCATTATTTTTTTCAATTTTTACGCAAGTATTGCAGCCTTGAAATTAAAAAAAAAAAAAAAAAAAACTGCTGCTGAAAACTCCTTGAAAACTTCTTGAATTTTGTTCTTGGGAGTCTCTATAGGAACCCTGCTTACCGTCCAGCAACAATTCTAGATATTTCTTTGGCTGTGTGCATTGTGAGACTGGGTGATTGACAATCTCCAGTCAGCCACAGAAGTTTCCTCTTTAACCCAGACCTAACCTACACCAACACCCGCTCCCTCCTCCCCCCCTGGCAGCTTGTTGGTCAGAGTGTTTGCCTGTGGAGCGGATGGTTGTGGTTCAAATCATTTTTGGGGGTGGGATTTTCACGGCTTGAAACCCCTGTCTGGGCAGCCAGCAGGGCACGGGTACCTGATTCAGGTCAGGGAATGGGACTGTGGTGGAATGGAAGCAGTGGGCTGTGCCTTTCATGATGCCCTGCACTGCACATGGTGAAGCTCCGACAGCTATCTGCCCCTGTGGCTATTAAAGGCCAAATACAGCGCCTCAGTTGTGACCAGGACTGTGATGTTCTTTTGTTTTGTGCTGTTTTTTGTACCTTCAGTGCCTAATTTATTGAAATCAACTCCAGTTCTCACGAAAATAAAGTGATTTATGTGTTTTATTTTTTAATCAAAGATTGTACACAAACACAAAATCGTGTTTGTTTTGCCGATTTAGTGAAAAAAAATGCCAGTGTTTGATACGTAAGAATATCACTTTTTCAAATCAGTAAGATTTTGAGTGAATAATCCTATATGCATGAAAATGTGTAAGTTGCTTTTTCATATAGTGTACTTTATTTTATGTTTTGATAGATCAATCAAGGCAAAATATTTTGTATAACCGTTACTTAATCCAAAAAATCAAGAGAAGAATTATGGTGCAATTAAAAAAAAAAGTAAAAATGAAAATTAACAGTGTTTCTGTAATATTCTACTCATGTAAATATCAAGTTAACAGTGTTAAAAAGCAGTTGCAAACAAACTTTAGAATACAAGTTTTATTACATTTAAAAAAAAAAAATGCAGCGTCTTAAATCATTTCCATTGCAACCAAAGATTCAAAACTCAAATTTTATGGATTTTTGTTAACTCTGATTGATGCTTAGTCATTTCCTATCAGGAAGATTCATCAGAATTCAAAACGAATTTTGGTCAAAAATTGGGTAATGTGTCTGGCTTTGAGGCCATGGTGTATCCTTTTGAATTCCACTTACGAAATTATTTTTCTGGAGGCAAGCTCAAGAATTTGGGATGCTGTCTAAAAATATTCTCATCTCATCTCCCCTACCCCCACCCTCCCAGAAACAAAAGCAATTGCTAGTCCACATCGAACGAAATTTTGTATGAAAATCTAATAGTGGATGTAGTTTAGTGTGCATGTGTGTATGTGTCATGCTGATGTATGTGACTGATTATTGTGATAACCCAACTGCATTGTGAATGTCTGAAATCTGTCTAACATGAACATGACTTACTTTGTTCAGCAGGGTCAATTGCCTATGTTTGAACGGAAAAGGGTCTCAGTAGGGCAACATCCAAACTCGGGCAATTTCCAATCCATGTTTTCTTTTTGGGTATCCCTTCAGTTCAGGCTGTCTGCCCAAAACAGTTAGCTGTCGTCATCAATGCTCATTTTGCCACACATGTTGAGTGTGCTAACCCAGACTCTCACTTCCCTTTTCTGACGGAAGCTGAAATGGATCAAAGGTCCTGTTACAGCTTTTTCACACATCTGCTGTTCAGCTGAAGATAATGCCTCTTCTGTATTATTTCTAGAGTTGTCCCCACTCTTTTCCCTTTGACTGTCTGTTGGAAAGGCTCCCTATGCGAGGATGATCCACAGAGGATCGGATATCTTGCTGAGTGTTTAGCTTTGGTAGCTTCTCAGTTCTGCCAATTTGATGTCCAAATGCGAGTCCTCCCTTCTCTCTGTAGTCAGTATAGACCATTATTCTGATGAATCAGTCCCCTTTTCAGAGACATTCCCCTTTCATGGAGACTCTTTCCAAGGCTTCTGACAAAGTTGGGGAGAGTGAGGTCCCCCTTCCCTCTCATCCCGCTTGACCCCACCGTTTTCTCTCTTCCTGTCCACCATTTCCTCTCTTCCTGTCCACCATTTTCTCTCTTCCTCTCCACCATTTCCTCTCTTCCTCTCCACCATTTCCTCTCTTCCTGTCCACCATTTCCTCTCTTCCTCTCCACCATTTCCTCTCTTTCTCTCCACCATTTCCTCTCTTCCTCTCTCTCATTTCCTCTCTTCCTGTCCACCATTTCCTCTCTTCCTCTCCACCATTTTCTCTCTTCCTGTCCACCATTTCCTCTCTTCCTCTCCACCATTTCCTCTCTTTCTGTCCACCATTTCCTCTCTTCCTCTCCACCATTTCCTCTCTTTCTGTCCACCATTTCCTCTCTTCCTGTCCACCATTTTCTCTCTTCCTCTTCACCATTTTCTCTCTTCCTGTCCACCATTTCTCTCTCCTGTCCACCATTTTCTCTCTCCCTCCATTTTCTCTCTTCCTGTCCACCATTTTCTCTCTTCCTCGCCACCATTTTTCTCTCTCCTCTCCATTTTCTCTCTTCTTCTCCATCATTTGCTGTCTTCCTCATTACCATTTTCTTCCTCCTTCCACTATTTCTCTCTCTCCTCTCCATTTTCCAGACAGCCAGACAATGTCTTAATATTGTTTTTTTTTAATGCGTCACAGCCAGACAATGTCTGAATACTGGTTTTTTTTAATGCGTCACAGCCAGACAATGTCTTAATACTGGTTTTTTTAATGCGTCACAGCCAAACAGTGTCTTAATACTGGTTTTTTTTAATGCGTCACAGCCAGACAATGTCTTATATACTGGTTTTTTAATGTCACAGCCAGACATAATACTGGTTTTTTAATGCGTCACAGCCAGACAGTGTCTGAATACTGGTTTTTTTAATGCGTCACAGCCAGACAATGTCTTAATACTGGTTTTTTAATGCGTCACAGCCAAACAGTGTCTTAATATTACTGGTTTCAGAGTGCTGGAGGTGGAGGATGCAGGTGAAGGAGAGTACCTGAAACAGTTGATTCTTGGGGTGATTCACAACCTGTGTCAAAAACACTCTGCAGAGTCAGGTGAGGACAAATCAGGAAGAGGCCTGGTATGTTGTGTGTGTGTGTGTGTGTGTGTGTGTGTGTGTGTGTGTGTGCTCTCTGCTCAGTCATACGGTCAGGTGACTTTTAGGATGAAACCATTTTTGTCTTAAATAAACTATCATTTGTGTGTGGATGTGTGTGCACTCACACATGTGTAACCTTTTACAGCAAAGAATGAAATGTAGCTATTTAGAAGACCAAAATAGGTTCATAGAATGTGTGCATGCACACTTCCAGCTTTGTGACATGTGCATGCGTACAAATGCACTCATGAATGTGCAGATAAAGAAAAAACTGTATGGGTTTGGGGTGTATGTGTGTGTGTGTTTGGGTTAAAAAGAAAATGGTTTTTACTTCTTGATGACAGGGCTCATTGAAGGCAAAGACTTGAACCTGGAGTCCATTGTGCAGTGTATCCGCACTTCCAGCAGCCCTCAAACACACCAACACGCCCTCTTTGTTCTCAGTGTGGCAGCACAGATTGCTCCTGTAAGTGGGCTGCTCTGGGTAAACATTCTGGTTCCGTTGTTTTTGTTGGTTGGTTGCTTGCTTGCTTGCATGTCAATGTGTGTGTGTGTGTGTGTGTGTGTGTGTGTGTGTGTGTGTGTGTGTGTGTGTGTGTGTGTGTGTGTGTGTGTGCGTGAGTGTGTGTGTGTGTGTGTGTGTGTGTGTGTGTGTGTGTGTGTGTGTGTGTATGTGTGTGTGTGTGTGTGTGTGTGTGCTTAAACCTGCGCTAATTTGTGTGTGTGTGCTTAAACCTGTGCTAATTTGTTCTCACACTGACAGCGTGATCTAAGTGCTAAAGTCAAGGCATGCCCTGTCCACAGTTTCCGTACAAAAAGAGCAGAGCTTCAGGGTCATCTTCTGCTGTTGTCCTTTGCAGGGAAAATAGAACATGAAACCACATATTTCCCGAGAGCTGCTCCCAAACACAGTGTCATGATTTTCAGTTGGTTGAAACCTGCTAGAAATTCCATTCATTTTAAAATGCTTTTCCTGAGCTTTAATTTCTTTGAATCTCGAAGAAATTCATCACCTTTTATGAAACCTTTGGTATCTTGAAGATCTGCTGCCTGTTTTTTTTCTGGAATATAAAGATCTTCTGTTGAAACGTCTGCGAAAATTCCTTGAATGTATCCAATATCCAATGTAGTGCTTCAGGTATGATTTCACAGAGGTTGACAGCTCCCTTTGAAAAAGATCAGGTTGACTGTGCTTTATCAACAACAACAAAAGGCCATTGACTTGGTGCCTATGGCAGATTAAGAATGAAACTGTGCACTATTTCAGGAGCAGTTGCTGCACTCCATGATGTCCGTGTTCACCTTTATGGAGAGCCAGCATTCTGCGTCAGGACGACAGCTACAGCTTCCAGGTCATAACCCGTATCCTGGAGACCGTGTTTCCCGCCTTGGTCATGGTGAGACTGGGAAGATTTTGGACTGGCTTTCTTCTGGTTTTTCATTTCTGTCCCCCTCTTCCCAGCTTTCTTGAAGTTTGTACTTATGAAATCGATTTTTTTTTTTAACCATACAGTATGTGTATTTCTTTTGTAAATGTATATATCTCGTGTGTGTGTGTGTGTGTGTGTGTGTGTGTGTGTGTGTGTGTGTGTGTAAAATGTGTGTGTGTGTGTGTGTGTGTGCATGTGTGTGTGTGCATATGTGTTACACCTATTGTTTCTTTGATCAAGGACCTGTCACACACTTTGCTGTTGGATGTGTGCAGAGTTTGAAGTAATTGAAGTAGACACCAGTGAAGTTCCAGACTGAACAGCAGCCTTGTGTCGCGTGGCTCATTTCCCATTGTAGAAAACTAAGATGATAGCAGTGGTCGTGAGCATTTCCTAGACATGGAGAGTTTGATCTGACTATATACAGTAATGAACTTGCAGTTTTATTTACAAGTGACAAAATGGTTGAAATCTGTAACAGGGAATAATTAGACAACACAGACAAAAAAAGTTTTATCCACGTACAGTGTTGTGACCATTTGTAGTCAAAACACAGTTAATTGATCTGGTGAAGTAGGTTGTTTCAGGTCATTGAGGTGGTATAGGGGAGAAGTGATGATTGGGAAAGCCCTTCTGTACTGACATTGTCAACTTTTGATCCTACCCCAGGCGTGCGGGGAAAACCAGCAGCAGAAGGTGGAGGACATGGTCACCATGATCCTGCAGGGTGTTTGTGGACACCTACCCCCACATCCCGAGCACCGCAAGCTCATGGTCTTCACCACCCTCCTGCGGGTGGTCGGGGTGGACACCTGCTTGTGGCGCCTTCTGCTCGTCTTCATTGAGGGCGTCGCCACCAGAAATACTGCTGCTGCTGCCAGCACTGGGGTTATGCAACCACTTTCAGCCCCAGAACAAGAAGGGAAGGTGAGGGAGAGAGTGTATGTCAGAGGGTGGTGGTGTGTATGTGTATTATTGTTTTCTAAGATCTTAATGTGGGGAGGGGTATTGTTTGTCTGCGTGCAACTTTCATACATATGTTTGGAACTTTGGTTGGTTTGTTTTCTCAGACTAATTCTGGCATTCTGTGTTTCACTGTTCTGTCTGCCAGGTTACTGCTCTCCCCATCCCCAGCAGATCCCCCCTGAACAGTCTTCCTCCAGGCCCCATTCCCATACCCCCTCCCCTTGGAGACCTTTGATGTCATTTTTTTAGAAAAATACATTTTTCCAAAATGTGTTTTGGTTAATTATTTCATGTATTCTTTATTACCCCGCAGAATTTATGGAAGTGTTAATTTTTGAATATTTGCATGTATATTTGCTATTTTGCTCTTCACTGTATTATAGACCCTAAAATTTGAGGAGGAAGGCACTTTGGGTTGATGTCACTGAAGTTGGCCAGCGCTGTGTATGTTGGGGTTACAGGCCAAAGCAATTGACCAGGCGCATGTGGACTTCGTGGTCACTCTGGTTCAAGAGTTCTCTCCCCTGAGCTGCATACACAGATGGCACAGCATGCTGTGCGTTATCTGGCCACATTGCCAGATGAGAAAAGCGGTAATTTTTCTTTTTTTCTGTTTTCAAGGCATCCTGTTTTTTTTTTTTGTGATCCTTTCTGTCTCCTCTTTCTGTCCTATTCTGTCTCTCTAGCTCTGTCTCTTATCTTCTCTCTCTGTCTCTCTCTCTCTGTCTCATATATATTTTTCATTCTGCTCCATCTCATCATCATTTTATTATCATTAATAATCTTTTTGTAAATGTCAACTTGAGAAAATAGGGTTTTAAAATGGGAAGAAAAACAGAGTCCTGGGCTGGTTCCTCCATATCCATAGATGAACTGATCTGAAATACAGTGTGTAAAACGCCTTAATGTTCACTGTGTAGTTTCCTTTAATAACAGCGGTGTCCACGTCACAATACTACATGCCCAACTAACCACCAGCATGGTACTCAGGAAAGAGGTGAGCCCTCCTAAACCTGTTCCCCAACAGCGTCACTCTTATGGGGGCCTTAAAAAAATTTGTACATTTTTGTAAGACTTCGAGTTGTCTCTCCACCTCCCCCCCATATAACTTCCACTTGTCTGCTACTTGCAGATGGCAAGCAGCAGAAGGTCCGGTGCCAGTCTGTGTCGGTGCTGGAGGCCAGCCGGGAGGAGTGTGTGAGATCTTCAGCCTGGCCTATCACAGCACCAAGCAACTGCACAAGTTCCGCCATGCCACCATGCTTGTGCTGCACCAGCTCCTGGCCAGCAGAAAGTTCATTGCCATGGTAAGACCTGGTTGTCCTCGTCTTCCTAGGTCTCGAGTGTGTGTCTTTCGTGTTCTGGGTTAATATCAGTCCCGTGATTTTTTTGTTTGTTTTTCTCAGGAATTAAAAAAAATTTTTGAAGACAAAAAAAATTTTGAGAGAGTTTATGTCATAGCTAGCTAATAATTGTTTGTGTGTGTGTGTGTGTGTGTGTGTGTGTGTGTGTGTGGTGTGTGTGTGTGTGTGTGTGGGGGGGGGGGGGGGGGGGGGGGGGGGTAAATTTTTCGGTTTTAAAAAAGTCATGTTTCCTAACATCTGTGGCTGGTTGGAAAAAGATCCTAGATTGTTACCTTTTCTTAGGCATTATTTTCCTTGCACTTACCTGTCCAAGCAAATGCCTTATCCCTTCCCCATCCCATCCCCACCTGGCTGAAAAGGGGTGAAACCTGAACTCGGTGGATCAGATTACAATGTTGTGAGTTCACTAAGGGCAATCACTTGTGCCAGCTTGCTTGTGAGAGTAGAGGTAGCTCCCACTGTCCATCGTCAGGTGTGAGAGTCCTCATTTAAGGCGATGGTCCTAGCCAAGTGGGGGATAAAGCGCTTATTTGGATAGGTAAGTTTTATCATAAAGCGACTTGTAGCAGAATTCCTTTTTTTGCATTTAGGAGGGAAAAGTGTTGATAGTCAACAAGTGGAGACATTAAGAATGGTGTTTGGCTCTTGGTCTTGAAAGATATTTATTCTCACACTTACCAGTCCAATGTTTGGTCATGTTGTTAAAAGACATTTATTCTCACACCTTCCTGTCCAAACCTATGCCTATCCCTACTTACATGAAACATCGCCAAACATCAGGATTCCTAACAGATCAAATTGGGAGAGCAGGGAAGAAACTTTGCCACAATTTTCGGTAGACACCAGAATGATCTCTCTTAAATATGTGATGCATGTCTGATTGCAAATACACATGAGCATGTTATTGTGTCTGCTTGGTTCATCACTGTTGTAACATTTACCACTGCACTGCTAAAAAAAAAATGAGAAAAAAAAAAATTTTAATCCTGCAGATCTCAGACAAGTTGGATGGGAAAAATGCTGAAAGCATTGAAAGAACTGATGGAGACCTTGCTGTCCTACATGGCCGACACCAGTGGAGCTGTGCAACGATTTGCTGACACCATGCAGGCGGCCTACTGGAAAGGCCTCATGGCCAAGTGCAGTACGCTCCTGGACAGTGTAAGTGGCCATGGCTCACCACAGTTCACTTCTTTTTTCTCTCTCCTTCCATCCCACCCATATGTTCATGCCTGTCCTGAGAGGTCTCAGAAGTAAGAAACCCTTCTACATGTTTCCTGAGTGTTTTCCTTCAGGATTGTGTTCATGTCTGTGCTGAGAGGTCTCAGAAGTAAGAAACCCTTCTACATGTTTCCTGAGTGTTTTCCTTAGGATTGTGTGTTCATACCTGTCATGAGAGGTCTCAGAAATAAAAAAAAAAAACCCTCTACAGATTTCCTGAGTGTTTTCCTTTAGGACTGGTTTGTTTCTGTCTGCAGTTGTCACAGTTTTCTTTAAGATTTTGCGGTTGTTGATATTTGTGTAGATGGCATTTTCTTGTGTTCTGTATTCCAGTGCAAAACATTTTCTGATTTTCTGCATTTCTACTTTTAGCATTTTCGCTTTTTTTTTTTTTTTTTTCTTTTCTTTTTGTATTCACATGCACAATTTTTCTGGTTTACTGCATTTCTACACTTAGTGTTTTCTGGTTTTCTGTACTCCTATGGAAAACAAAATATGTTTTTTTTTGCATCTTTACACTTAGCATTTTCTGGTTGTCTGTGTGTGTACAGATAGCAATTTCTGTTTTTCTGTATCTGTACATGCAACATTATCTGGTTTTGTATCAGCATTATGTAATATTGTCTGGTTTTCTGTATCTGTAATGCAACATTGTCTGGTTTTCTGTGTCTGTACATGCAATATTGTCTATTTTTCTGCATTTCAATAGAGAGCATTTTCAAGTTTTCTCTGTCTTTAGACATTATTTTCTAGTTTTCTGTGTCCGTAAACACAGCATGTTCTAGTTTTCATGTTGTAGTTTTTCTGTGTCTGTGTCTGTAAATACAGTATGTTCTGGTTTTCTGTGTCGTAACAAACAGAATTTGTTTGCTTGTTTGTTTTTTTTTTTACTGTTGTTTTGTTGGCTGGTTGTTTTATGTGCACGTTTGTCTGTTCCTTCTGCGTTTTGTTGCTGTCGTCACGGAAGGGAGTGGAGGAGGATCCCAGCACTGACTGTGTGGATGTCTGTCTGTGCAGCTGGTGTGTCTGCTGCCTCAGGATCAGTTCCTGGGGGTGGTGCTTCACCTGCTGGACAGCCCCCTGCTCACCGTGCAGAGGAAGGCTCTGGAGCTCCTCGCCTCTCGCCTCAAAAACACCTCAGAGAGGCTGGAGTCAGCCCTCAGCAGGTCAGTGTCGGAGAAGGGGGGCAGTTCCTTAAACCCACATGTGTACAGCCTTTAATGGTTTGGAAAATCGGAGATATTGAGATACCCTGTTAAAGTCTGCAAAACCTGACTCGGTCTTTATAAGAGCTTGTAAATTTAATGTCCCCACCGGAAAAGAAAAAATTATGTTGTTGTTTGGGGCAAGCAAACGCAGTCTTCAACATGGATTCAAAGACTAAGCGCTAACTATTGGAAGCTTTCGTTTATCTGTAGATACACAAGAAATTGGACTTTACTAGAAACAGCACTATAAGAATAAATTCTGCTTTTATTAATCAGAGCGGATAGCCTGTGCATTGAAATAGTGGTAAATGTTTACAATTATGTTTGCTATCAGTGTGACATGACATTTTTTCTATACATTGCGTTTCAAAATTCAGTCCGTTGGGGTCTTAAAAGTTTGTAAAAAGTTTGTAAATTTTGTGCTGTTTTTCTTTTGTTTATTTTTAGTATGCACTAATGAACTAAACAGTTAGTTCTGTTTGTTCTCAAGGAAGGAGTATTTCTAGGTACCATAGCAAGTGCTTGTTGCTCTTTCGTCGTGAGGAGTACTTCTAGATACTATAGCAAGTACTTGTTGCTGTTTTGCCGTTGGAAGGCTTTGTTCTCAAGGAAGGAGTATTTTTCTAGGTACCATAGCAAGCGTTTGTAGCTGTTTTGTTGTGGGAAGGAGTATTTCTAGGTACCATAGCAAGTGCTTGTTGCTGTTTTGTTTATGGGAAGGAGTATTTCTAGGTACCATAGCAAGTGCTTTTCACGTTTTTTTGTGGGAAGGCTTTGTTCTCAAGGAAGGAGTATTTCTAGGTACCATAGCAAGCGTTTGTAGCTGTTTTGTGGGAAGGAGTATTTCTAGGTACCATAGCAAGTGTTTGTTGCTGTTTTGTTATGGGAAGGAGTATTTCTAGGTACCATAGCAAATGCTTTTTGCGGTTTTTGTGGGAAGGCTTTGTTCTCAAGGAAGGAGTATTTCTAGGTACCATAGCAAGTGCTTGTTGCTGTTTTGTCGTGGGAAGGCTTTGTTCTCAAGGAAGGAGTATTTCTAGGTACCATAGCAAGTGCTTGTTGCTGTTTTGTCGTGGGAAGTTTTGTTCTTAAGGAAGGAGTATTTCTCTAGGTACCATAGCAAGTGCTTGTTGCTGTTTTGTCGTGGGAAGGCTTGTTTCTCAAGGAAGGAGTATTTCTAGGTACCATAGCAAGCACTTGAAGCTGTTTTTGTTGTGGAAAGGAGTATTTCTAGGTACCATAACAAGCGCTTGTAGCTGTTTTGTTGTGGGAAGGAGTATTTCTAGGTACCATAGCAAGTGCTTGTCGCTGTTTTTTGTGGGAAGGACTTTGGTTCTCAAGTGCTTAGCTGTTTTTGTGGGAAGACTTTTCTAGGAAGGATAGCAAGCCATAGCAAGTGCTTGTTGCTGTTTTGTCGTGGAAAGGCTTTGTTCTCAAGGAAGGAGTATTTCTAGGTACCATAGCAAGTGCTTATTGCTGTTTGTTGTGGGAAGGCTTTGTTCTCAAGGAAGGAGTATTTCTAGGTACCATAATAAGTACTTGGTGCTGTTTTGTCGTGGGAAGGCTTTGTTCTCAAGGAAGGAGTATTTCTAGGTACCATAGCAAGTGCTTGTTGCTGTTTTGTCGTGGAAAGGCTTTGTTCTCAAGGAAGGAGTATTTCTAGGTACCATAGCAAGTGCTTATTGCTGTTTGTTGTGGGAAGGCTTTGTTCTCTCAAGGAAGGAGTATTTCTAGGTACCATAGCAAGTACTTGTTGCTGTTTTGTCGTGGGAAGGCTTTGTTCTCAAGGAAGGAGTATTTCTAGGTACCATAGCAAGTACTTGTTGCTGTTTTGTCGTGGGAAGGCTTTGTTCTCAAGGAAGGAGTATTTCTAGGTACCATAGCAAGTGCTTATTGCTGTTTGTTGTGGGAAGGCTTTGTTCTCAAGGAAGGAGTATTTCTAGGTACCATAGCAAGTACTTGTTGCTGTTTTGTCGTGGGAAGGCTTTGTTCTCAAGGAAGGAGTATTTCTAGGTACCATAGCAAGTGCCTGTAGCTGTTTTGTCATGGAAAGGAGTATTTCTAGGTACCATAGCAAGTGCTTGTTGCTGTTTGTTGTGGGAAGGCTTTGTCAGGATAGCTTCGTGGGAGAAGAAAAATTACGCTGGCAGAAAAGAAAGACTCAGAAATAGGACTGTCATGTCTGATCTGTGAGAGGAAAAATCTCAGCTAAAAGCGTGTTGGTGCCAGTCATGGTTCTCCATGGCATGTCTCCCTGCCAAAGATGGTTAATGTCACAGATTCCTGGTTAAGAGGTCATGGGTTCAATTCTCATCAAACCCATTTATTTGTGGGATTTTTCTGCCCTGACCAGCTTCTATGCAGACTTGAGTTTGCTATGGGCTCAGTTTGGAAGACTGACCACACATTCAAGTTTCATCCACGTAATTGATGTGTCACTGAGAATGTTGCTCAGACTTTCAGATCACAACTGTAAGTGTCTGTATCTCTTGGGTTGGGCATGGTTGATGCCTGGATATGTTATGAAAAGATGCATTGAATACAGCCCTGTCATGCGGTCTCAGACCAGAATGGAAATCCATAGCATCATCTACATTCTCATCATCCTCATCGATCATTATTGAAAAAAATTTCTGAAAGAAGATTAACATTGTTTATCTGATGTAAGATTTTACGGAAGAAAGATTTTTAACAAAGTTTCTGGTGCATTTTCAGGAGGTGTATTTTAAAGAGACGTGTGAATTTTTTTTTTTCTTTGATGACTTGTGAGCTGACTTCAGCCTGGTGACAGCCTTGATATGGCTTTTTGCGGTGGGGCTGGCTGTAAGCAACATTACCTTACCTATCCAAGAAAATGTCTCAAATTCTCTATCCCTTCAAATCCTGCTCTGGAGGGACGTCAGTTTTGATTTCCTTTCATATCTATGCTCTTGATGAGGTTCTGTCGGGACACCAGTTTTGGCTGTTTCATGGGGACTGTCTTTGGACGGACGAGGGGCACCCTTCAGAGCTAAGCAGTTATTGTCATCAGTAAGTGATTATTGTCATCAGTAGGGGGCATGGAAGGTGATGTTCTGCAAATGTTGGATCAGAAAAGGCACCACTGAACGCCGCCGAAAAACGACTTGGCAGCAGTGCAGCGTCTCTTGTGGTGGGTCGCCTCATTGCGACTTGACATTGCCTGCTCCCTGTGGTTTGACGGAGCCATGACTTTGGCAGGACAAGCAGGATGTGGCTGTGGACGGGGAGCTAGAATGAATGTGGGCAGTGCCACTCAGGTGGCATAGTTGAAGAGGCACCAAAAAACAAAACGAAAAAAAAAGAAAACACAGAATTGAAAAGAAATTACACTGCACTGCATTGATATACTGTTTACTGGAATAGTAGCCCATGATTTTGTTTAGAAATCTTATCATAAGATAATGCAGTGTACTGCAGTACAACACCACCGTACAATACAGTTCAGTCTAGTGTGGCAACAATCAAAGATAAGAACAACGCCATCATACAATACAGTTCAGTCTAGCGTGGCAACAATCATACAATACAGTTCAGTCTAGCGTGGCAACAATCAAAGATAAGAACAACACCATCATACAATACAGTTCAGTCTAGTGTGGCAACAATCAAAGATAAGTACACCACCACCATACAATACAGTTCAGTCTAGCGTGACAACAGACAAAGGAGATAAGTACAACAACATTCAGTACAGTTCAGTCTAGCATGACAGCAATCAGTGGAGATGAGTAGAGAAAAAAAAAGACTATGTGTGTGCAGAAGACAGTTTTGCTGGAGCTGGTACCCAAGCTACAGAGACTGGTGCAACAGCTGCAGGAGAACAGCAGTGGATCAGAGTGGGAGGAGATGGCGACCAATGGGAAGGTGGCGCTGTACACTCTGATGTTAATGCCAGGGTGCTGGGCATGGAGTTCCACGTCACCTTTGTTGAGGTGGGTACATTGGGACATAACCTGTGTTGAGGGGGGGACACCTGTGGAGGTGGGTACATTGGGAACCTGTGTTGAGGTGGGTACATTGGGACATAACCTGTGTTGAGGTGGGTACATTGGGACATCACCTGTGTTGAGGTGGGTACATTGGGACATCACCTGTGTTGAGGTGGGTACATTGGGACATAATTTTGTTTAGGTGGGTACATTGGGACATCATTTGTGTTGAGAGGTGGGTACATTGGACATCACCTGTGTTGAGGTGGGTACATTGGGACATCACCTGTGTGAGGTGGGTACACTGGGGACATCACCTGTGTTGAGGTGGGTACACTGGGACATCACCTGTGTTGAGGTGGGTACATTGGGACATCACCTGTGTTGAGATGGGTACATTGGGACATCACCTGTGTTGAGGTGGGTACATTGGGACATTACCTGTTGAGGTGGGTACATTGGGACATCACCTGTGTTGAGGTGGGTACATTGGGACATCACCTGTGTTGAGGTGGGTACATTGGGACATCACCTGTGTTGAGGTGGGTACATTGGGACATCACCTGTGTTGAGGTGGGTACATTCACCTGTGTTGAGGTGGGTACATCATCACCTTGTTGAGGTGGGTACATTGGGACATCACCTGTGTTGAGGTGGGTACACTGGGACATCACCTGTGTTGAGGTGGGTACATTGGGGACATCACCTGTGTTGAGGTGGGTATCTTGGGACATCACCTGTGTTGAGGTGGATACACTGGGACATCACCTGTGTTGAGGTGGGTACATTGGGACATCACCTGTGTTGAGGTGGGTACATTGGGACATCACCTGTGTTGAGGTGGGTACATTGGGACATCACCTGTGTTGAGGTGGGTACATTGGGACATCACCTGTGTTGAGGTGGGTACATTGAGACAGGGGGGTTCATGTTCACAATGATATGTTTAATAATATGGAGTTCCACACCACTGTGTTGAGGTGGATACATTGAGACAGAGGTTCGTGTTCACAATGATATGCTGTTTAATGATGCAATCAAACAGCGCTGGAGAGATTATTTATGCAAGAAGAAGAGCCATCTTTTGCTTAACTTAACAACAGATAAATCACTTGCATTTCTTGTACACTTTCAGGTTTGTATGTATTTTCCTACATTACAATGCACAAGAACTGTGTTTTATGGAGTTACAAGGCTTTGAAACTTTCTCTGTTTTCTTTTTTCATAAAGTGGTTCATTTGGCTATACAGCATTTTATGTGACTTCTTTTTTCTCATTTTTTTTTTCTTTCTTTTTTTTTTTTTTTTTTTTTAACAAAGATAAATTTCTTGTTCTGAAAAGGGTATAACTTGGAAAACTGCCCCCAAACCAATTTGTGTTCGTTCCTCTCTGGTTGAAGATAATTATATTCCTTAAAAATAGCAGTTGTTTCCATACATCATAGCTATTTCCTGCCAGAATGATTTGCATCATGGTCAGCTTGGTGGTGCTTGTTCTGACGCAGGTGCTCAAACAGGTGTGCCAGCTGATGAGTGATGAGAAGATCAACAGTGAAGCAACAGCCACGGCCATGATGTGTGCGGCTGAGATCATCAGTAACATCAGGGCCTATGCCATTGTGCATCTTCCGCTGGTTGTCTCCCCTATCCTGCGGCAACTGCAAGCCGTGAGCTCTGTGGAGTAAGTTGCAGACTGTTGTATAATGTATTGTGGTTGATGTGGGTTGAGTTGAGAAGTCATTGGTTTCAATCCACCTTCCATATACAGGTGTGGCTGATGTAGGTTGATAAACCATTGGTAAATCCACCTACAGTGTGTGGTCAGATGTGGTTGATGTGGGGTTGAGTTGAGAAATCATTGGTCTCAATCCACCTACAGTAAATCAGTGTGGCTGACGTAGGTTGAGAAGTCATTGGTTTCAATCCACCTACAGTGGTCGGGTGTGGGCTGATGTGGGTTGAGAAGTCATTGGTTTAAATCCCATCAGAGGCATTCATTGGTGGGATTTTGGGGGGCTCCAGCTGCTCCTACCACCAGCTGAGTGGACAGTAGGCTGAAAGGAGAAGACACGCACCACACATTTGAGATTAGTTCTACACCTAAGTCAGTGGTCAATAGGCTGAAATGGGAAAACAGGCACCACACATTTGCAATTAATTCTACACCTAGCTGAGTGGACAGTAGGCTGAAAGGGGAAGACAGGCACCACACATTTGCGATTCATTCTCTGAATGGACATGTCTCGAAGGACTTTTTTTTTTCAAACCTCCTGATTAACATTGCAGGTGTCTATGTCTCTCAGGCATGGTTGACTCCTGACTATGTTACGAAAGGAAGCCAAGAGTGCAGGCTCGGTTATGAACTGTGAAGTCTTAGAATGGATCTTCATAGCGTCATCATCCCCACCCACACTGATAAGTATTTTCAAAAAAAAAAAAAAAAAGAAAAAGCAAGAAACTCCAATGTTGTGTTGTGTCATGACTCTTCTCCTTACTCCACACTTGTCCTTGAGGACTGTTGTTGAATGGCCGCGCTAGGGCCCTCAGGAGATGGACGCTCACACACACCTGTTAGTGTCATCAACAAGGGGCATAACTGCTAGCATATGCTGGGTCAGAAGAGGCACTACGGAGCACTGCCGGAGTGACAGGGCAGCAGTGCAGTGTCTCCGTTGGTGGGCTGCCTCCTGGTGACATGAAAACAGGTTGCTCCGTGCCAGCCACTGTGCTGTGGCAGCAACAGGATGGACCTCAGCATGGCGGCACCCAGGGAAGTCAGAAGGAGCAGCATGGAGAGGAGGCCTTTAACGGAGGGGAGGGGTGGATGGTGGGGTGTAGGAGGAAAGGGGGAGGGAGGGTACAGAACATTAGGTGGCGGGAGAAAAAAAGAAAAAAAAAAAAAAACAGGAAAAGTCAGCAGTTAGTCAGATTTTTGACAGAAATATATGATATCCTGAAGTGACAGAGTCAGATTGTGTGACTGTGTTGCTGTCCCTATCCTAAAGTGACCGAGCTGATTGTGTGCTGTGTTGCTGTCCCTGTCTTAAAGTGACAGAGCTGATTGTGTGCTGTGTTGCTGTCCCCATCATAAAGTGACAGAGCTGATTGTGTGCTGTGTTGCTGTCCCTGTCATAAAGTGACAGAGCTGTTTGTGTGCTGTGTTGCCGTCCCCATCATAAAGTGACAGAACTGATTGTGTGCTGTGTTGCAGTCCCCATCATAAAGTGACAAAGCTGATTGTGTGCTGTGTTGCTGTCCCTGTCTTAAAGTGACAGAGCTGATTGTGTGCTGTGTTGCTGTCCCTGTCATAAAGTGAAAAGCTGATTGTGTGCTGTGTTGCTGTCCCTGTCATAAAGTGACAGAGCTGATTGTGTGCAGTGTTGATGTTCCCATCATAAACTGACAGCTGTGTTGCTGTCCCCATCATAAAGTGACAAAGCTGATTGTGTGCTGTGTTGCTGTCCCTGTCATAAAGTGACAAAGCTGATTGTGTGCTGTGTTGCTGTCCCTGTCATAAAGTGACAGAGCTGATTGTGTGCTGTGTTGCTGTCCCTGTCATTTAGGAGCAGTGAGATTCTGCCTTGCTGTGTAACATCACTACACAAGATCGTGGACACTCTGCCCCACTTCATGACCCCCTACATCCATGACATCCTGACACAGGTAAGCCCCCCAGAGATCTCTCCATGGGCTGTCTCTTTTGTCATGCAGGTACAAACTGTCTATCAGAGGGTGTGCTGGTGCCATTTGTCTGTGTCCAGGTGATCATGTGTTGCACATTTAGCCAACGTGTTTTGATTCTTTGAAATGTATTTAGATTTGCAGGAAAAATGCATTTTTCGTGATACATCTTGTGTGTACTCACTTTTTAACATTCTGCTGACTTTAAAGAGCTGAAAATCAACATTGGATGGAGGGACATGTTCAAGCTCAGTGACAAAAAAAAACAAAACAAAATTTAACACAGAAGAAAATGTTAATTCGTGAAAGGCAGAAGTGAATTCCCTGTCAGAGAGGCAGAATTTCTGTTGTCCTGTGCTTATTTTAGCACAGTTAAGTTTAGCACAGTCAGTTTGCTCATTGCTGAACTTAACATTACATCTCTAGTGCTATGCTCTTTCCAGATGTGCTACATTCAGACGATGCTGGAAGAATCCTCACCCAGTGAGCAACGGGAACAGTCCTCAAGAGCTTGAAGCATACAAGGTCAGTTTCGTCTGTTGCATTTCACCAGAATAGTATAGCAGTGCTCTCAGGATGATAAAAAAAGAAACTCGAAAAATAAAATCACAGTAATGTGAAGAGCAAATGTATTTGGAGATTGTTTCAGTGTATGCATAGATGTGTGTATGTTCATGGTTTTTTTTTTATCCCTGTGTGAATATGTGCATGTAATGTAGTAAATGGTAGTAAGGGAAAGGTGGTAATGTTGGTGGAGGGGAGGGGTGATGCGAGGGTGGAGAACAGACTAACCAAGTGGCAGGTTATGAGGGAGAGGAAATAGGAGATGTACAGAAATTTAACTCTGTGCGATATGAATACAGCTTGCTTCTGATACTACTCAGCTCTGTGTTTTTTTCAAGTGAGATATTGATCACTTCATCACTGACACCCTTTCGTCCTTGCCTAATCAGTATAGTGGTATTTCATTGTTTGTATCATTTCAGCAATCCATAGCAGCGTTGTCACCCAGGGTGTTTCTGCCAGCTGTGGAGAGCTGCTACACCACTCTGCTGGACTCTGGGAGACAGGTGAGAGCTGTTTGGTGTGTCTGGTGTGTGTGCATTTGTGTGTGTGGGTGGTGTGTGTGTGTGTGTGTGTGTGTGTGTGTGTGGATGTGCATGTGTGTGTTGTAAGTATTTGTATGTGTGCTCAGTTTACAGTTATGAAAGACTGAATTGCTTTCATTTTCAAAATGTCTGGGCCGTGAAGAGAAGACACACGGTGCAAAACTTTGTCCTGTTTTCCAGACGATAATGAAAAAAATTGTATTCCATATTAATTGTGTACTGTCTTCAGTCTCCTTTTGGTTGAACTGCTTGTGTGCACATACTGCACAGATGACTTGGATGTATCAGGCAATAGGATATCGTTTTCACTGTCCGTAGTGAAATGGAAGGCTCGTTCTAGTCCTGTCTCAAGATATTTCAGGGCACATTAGTGGTTTATTTTCTGCATGGTGGACTGGCCCTATCAGGCAGCATGTCATTTTCAGTGTCATTCATGTCTTCGCTTGTACTAGACTGTTGTTGGTTACATGGACACAGCAGTGTGATGTGAATAGTGCGTCTGATGTTGGGTTGCTGTGGTCACAGGAGAGCATCACCAGCCTGCTGAGTGTGCTGTGTCAGCACCTGGGGAACCTGACTCGGGAGGACCTCCACCTCAACCATCAGCAGCTGCTGGAGTTCTTCCTGGGAGCCCTGGACTTCAGGGTGACCCAGCGCAAGGTGAGAACCTGGCTGCTGCCACACAGCCCGGGCCGGATTGGGGATGGCCTAGACTCCCTTCAGGTGTAAGGAAAGTAATCTGTCAACATATCATTTGTGTGTGTGTGTGTTTGTGTGTGTGTGTGTGTGTGTGTGTGTGACACATGTGACGTGTGATGTGTGTGTGTGTGTGATGTGTGTGTGTGATGCATGTGTGTGGATGTGGGGGGGGGGGGAGGAGATGATGAGCCTGAGTTTATATATCATTAATGCATGCAGAAAGAAGCAAAATCAAATTTCATTACTCATTTTGCACACAAACAGTGGAACAAACTGAATGTTCTATCAAACTCTTTGCAATCTGTGGCCAGTTGCTAAAATTAGCCAAAGTTTTGTGGCTAGGTCAGTTTCAAGATACCCTGCTTAAACCATCTTAACACTTCTGACCAGAACGCTGTGCCTGTGTCTGCTTCCCTCCGTGCTAGGGCCAAACGCTGGCCAAGGCACTCAAGTCAGCTCTCTCGTGTTCACCTTTTTGGAACTTGACAACAACACACAATTGTTCTCTTCTCCATTTAGTCCTTGCTCTAATACCCTCTGCAGCAGTACTGTTGAATCTTGATTTGTCCAGCTTTATCGTCCACAGATTCATTCATAGTGGCAGACAGAACGAAATGTCCTCTGACCATGTCAGTTAGCTGTCGATAGACTTTTCTACTGCACAACAATGGTTAGAACCTCCCACTTTGCAAGTGCAAGCATGACAAAAACTGTGATCAGACAGCCACTGGCCCCTGGCCAGTGTTTGACCATGACGGAAAAGATGGGAAGGAGGACTCGATGGCCAGCTGGAGTCTGTCTCCATGAAGCTGGGTCTCAGTAGTTGTATATAATTGATGACGCAATTTATCATTCACTTGACTGAAAGGTGTTCGATCACTCCCGCCATAAGGTTGTTTAAAGATTCTCTCTTGGTATGTTTTAAGCAGATCCTGACGTGTCTAAGAATACAAGAACTTCTACATAGGTGGCGCACATATAGGCAACGAAGGGGTTCATAATCTTTTTTTTTTTCACAGCTTACCGCATGGACATCAGATAAGTCGCTCTTCGTTCTTTGTTTGTACTGTCCTAAATGTTAAATGTTTATTTTGTTTTCACTTGAAGAAGACCCAAGAGGTCGAAATGCATCGTGTCTTGTGTACTTTGTTCGTCAATGTCCTCGGCGGAAACTAACCCCCACTCTTTCTAAACTTTTTTTTTTCAAGCATGACATTTTTATCATCTGGTTTGTTTTGTTAGCATGACATTCTTGGTATTATTTTTAGTTTGTAACAAGTGTGACTTTTCACAGTATATATGTGGAACCAGCAAAACACGTTCTAACAGAACCATTTCCCATATTTATTTCAAAAGCATGATTTTTTTTTTTCATTTTAATTATTTGTTCTAGGAATTCACATGTGAAGGTAGTCGTTTCATAATGAAATACAGCTGTGCAGTGCACACAAATATATTCAGTGTTTCTTGTGAACGTCGTAATTTACTATACTCCACCCTCAGCCCACACTCCCTTTGCAGTTCAATCAGCAGTCTGGTACCATGATCTCATTTCATTCTGTATGTTCCTCCCCTCCCCTTTTCCCCCCCACAAGACACAAGAGGGAGAGTGTACATGATGTTTCATTCAGTGTGGTTGATGGCAGGCGGTGAGCGGGGAGGTGACTGACAAGACAGAGGGTGCGGTGATTGACACCATCGTCTCCATGGTGCTGAAGATGACGGAGGGAACTCTCCGCCCCATGCTGCTCAAAGTCAGTGAAAAAGATAAGAAATGATACACACACACACACATGCACACATACACACACGCACACACACACACACACACACACACACACACACACACACACACACACACACACATGCACTCTCTCACGCACACACACACACACACACACACACACACACACACACACACACACACACACACACACACACACACACACACACACACACACACACACACTTTTTTTTCTTAACCTCGAACATGCATGGATTTTACTTTGACAGTGTGAGAGCCCTGATGAGTGATATGTAATAGGGAGCCCTGCGGTGGGTTGGGTTATAAACAGCAAGAAAGAAGATGCACAAGGTGACAATAATTAAATCCACAATGAAGCAAGGGATTCTTTTACTACCAAGTTTTATGTATAACTATTTAGACAAGCCATTTCATTTGGTTTGGGGGTTGATTCGGTTTGGTTTAAGAAAGTCATGAAATTTAAGTGTGCTTGCATTTGTGTGCATGTGCATGTGGACAATGTGTATGTATACTAATCTATTAGTGTGTGAAATCATGTGAGCATGTGGGATCAGTTATTTTCTTTTGGTTTCTTTGCTTCCTGCATAGTAATTTGCCTGTCACAAGAGACCATGAAAGGGTCTTTAAAACTCCTCGCTTCTATTTCGGCTGGGGAGTTTCGCCTCCCTGGATCTCCCAGGGTATTGCTCCTGGACCCCACTAGGCCAAGCAGCCCCTAGACCACCGTCTGTTGGACCTCACTAGACCAAGGCAGCCCATAGACCACAGTCTGTTGGACCCCTCTGGGGCCAAGGCAGCCCGTAGACCACAGTCTGTTGGACCCCTCTGGGCCAAGGCAGCCCGTAGACCACAGTCTGTTGGATCCCTCTGGAGCCAAGCAGCCCATAGATCACAGTCTGTTGGATCCCTCTGGGGCCAAGGCAGCCCATAGACCACACTCTGTTGGATCCCTCTGGAGCCAAGCAGCCCATAGATCACAGTCTGTTGGATCCCTCTGGGGCCAAGGCAGCAGCCCGTAGACCACAGTCTGTTGGATCCCTCTGGAGCCAAGCAGCCCGTAGATCACAGTCTGTTGGATCCCTCTGGGGCCAAGGCAGCCCATAGACCACAGTCTGTTGGATCCCTCTGGGGCCAAGCACCCATAGACCACAGTCTGTTGGATCCCTCTGGGGCAGCCCATAGACCACAGTCTGTTGGACCCCTCTGGGCCAAGGCAGCCCATTGACCACAGTCTGTTGGATCCCTCTGGGGCCAAGGCAGCCCATTGACCACAGTCTGTTGGATCCCTCTGGGGCAGCCCGTAGACCACAGTCTGTTGGATCCCTCTGGGGCCAAGGCAGCCCATTGACCACAGTCTGTTGGATCCCTCTGGGGCCAAGGCAGCCCCTAGACCACCATCTGTTGGACCTCACTAGACCAAGGCAGACCATAGACCACATTCTGTTGGACCCCTCAGAGCCAAGGCAGCCCGTAGACCACAGTCTGTTGGACCCCTCTGGGGCCAAGGCAGCCCATAGACCACAGTCTGTTGGACCTCTCTGGGCCAAGGCAGCCCATAGACCACAGTCTGTTGGACCCCTCTGGGGCCAAGGCAGCCCATAGACCACAGTCTGTTGGACCCCTCTGGGGCCAAGGCAGCCCATAGACCACAGTCTGTTGGACCCCTCTGGGGCCAAGGCAGCCCGTAGACCACAGTCTGTTGGATCCCTCTGGGGCCAAGGCAGCCCGTAGACCACAGTCTGTTGGACCCCTCTGAGGCCAAGTTGTGAGCACGTCATGCCCTAATCTAGTGGTAACCTCAGTCTTGAAGGATTTCCCCTAATCTGTGGCCAAGTTGTGAGGCACTTCATTGCCCTAATCTAGTGATAACCTCAGTCTTGAGGCACTTCATAGCCCTATCTAGTGGTGACCTCTTGTGAGGCACTTCATGATCTAGTGGTGACCTCAGTTGTGAGGCACTTCATTGCCCTAATCTAGTGATGACCTCAATTGTGAGGCACTTCATAGCCCTATCTAGTGGTGACCTCAATTGTGAGGCATTTCATTGCCCTATCTAGTGGTGACCTCAATTGTGAGGCATTTCATTGCCCTTCTAGTGGTGACCTCAATTGTGAGGCACTTCATTGCCCTGTCTAGTGGTGACCTCAATTGTGAGGCACTTCATTGCCCTGTCTAGTGGTGACCTCAATTGTGAGGTACTTCATAGCCTATCTAGTGGTGACCTCAATTGTGAGGCACTTCATTGCCCTATCTAGTGGTGACCTCAGTGGCGATTTCCCTTTCCATATCCATAGGTCAATGGTGAGGCATGTAAAGGTGTTCGGTATCAGAAAGCTTATGGGGACTGTCATAGGGAGAAGGCTGCAGCAGGGAAAAGGAGGATGTCCTATGATGCAGGCTCCATGACAGATCAGTTATTTGTCATCTGTAGGTTACTTTGTGGTTGGTGTCATGTGCAAGTAGGAATAGTTTCCACTGAACTGAAGTAATACAACATCAGTGTGGTGTCTCCTCATGTGGGTTGCCCCATGATGTCCTGGGATTGACCATTCCCAGCAGACTGTTGATGCTGGGGCTGGAACGGGTGTGGCAGCGTCACAGTGGCTGAAATCCCCCTAACTTGGCACAGAAAATGAGACAGTGACCAAAAAAAAAAAAAAAAAAAAAATAATTCATCTTGAAGGGTTATATATATGTGATTTGTTGGCTGTTTGGCGTCATGCTTAATGCAACATGTCAGACTGATATTCACAGTTTGCTCAATGAATGAAATGGGATGTACTTTATGAGTCTTTTGCCACAGTAAATGGAGAAGTTTGTTAGATTTCCCATGAAAACGTTGATCCTCCAAGTAGCAGCTGCAGCATTTCTGTCCATGTCTTTGCCAAATTGTGTTTGTAACAGTCCACACTTTGTCTTCTGCAGATGTTTGAGTGGGCAACCAAGGAGAGTAAACAAGATCGGGTGATCACCTTCTACCGGCTGGCAGACAGGTACTTTAGGGACTGCCAAATGGTCAGCAGTGTGTGTGTGTGTGTGTGTGTGTGTGTGTGTGTGTGTGTGTGTGTGTTTGTTTTGTTTATCAGTGTCTCTGTATGTGTGACAATGTGAGAGTATGTAGTCAGGTTATTTTAATTTTGTGTGTGTGTGTGTGTGTTCGTTTATCTATGTCTTTGCATGTGTGTGACAGTATGAGAGTATGTAGTCAGATTATTTTTTTGTTTTGTATGTGGTGGGGGTGGGGGGGGGGGGGGGGATACAAAGAACAGACAACTGGCAAGTGACTTGAAGAAACCAAGGCTGTAAGTACAATGTGTGGTCTGCAGTATGTATTACATATGGTGAGCACAGATTTCTGAAGAGCTGTTTGTTAAACTTCATCCCATTATTTTTCTTGTTGACTTTAATTGAAAGCCCTAGAGAATAAGTTTCACCATCCTGTTGCTGTCATTTCATGCTGCTGCTGTTGTTGTTGCTTTGACTGCGGCTGCTGATTCTTGTGTTGCCACCCCTAGACTCTGCAGTGACTGCTATAGCTGTTGTGGAACTGCTTCAAGTGATGCTGTCCTCTGTGTTCTGCAGTATGCTAATCAGCTATTTAGCATAACTGGCAGTATGCTAATCAGCTATTTAGCATAAATCCACTGTAAACAAAACTTGGGTATAATTTCACAGACAGCAGGTCTAAACAATGTCAGTGCATGTTAGTTTTGAAAAGAAAGGTGGAAAATTGCGTGACTACGAGAACTGAAGTCAGTCAGTTTTGTAGCAAAGTGTTTGTACTTGCCATACTAGTTTTGAAAAGAAAGGTGGAAAATTGTGTGACTACGAGAGCTGGAGTCAGTCAGTTTTGTAGCGAAGTGTTTGTACTTGCCCTACAATCAACTGAAGGGGCATTGTTAACATTTGTGTGTATGTCTTGATATTTGGCGTCTTCATTTTATCTTCTTCCTTGAAAAGAAAGAAGAAAGAAAAAGTTTGAATCAAACATTTGAATATCTGACTGTGTGTTTTCAGCCTGGCAGGGAGACTCAAGGGTCTCTTCCTGCTGTTTGCTGCACACATTTTCAAGCATGCAGCGCAGCTACTGGACCAGCTGCATGATGCCAAAGCAGGTAAAACTCATGACAGAAATTCAGTGTTGCCATCTGGCCTAGGTTCAAAGGGCAGCATTTAACTCCCTTCTCACTCTTTTTTTTAATACATATATATGATATATATGTGTATATATATATTTTATTTATATATAAATTTTTTTTTTTTTTTTTTTTAGGCAAATTCCTTTCCTTGGCTTGACTAACAACAAAAAAAAAAAGGAGGGTGGGACGTAGCATGAGAAAAAAAAATATTGTGATGATGACATATAAGATGACTGACTGTAACCAAGGTGAGCAGTTTCAGCAGTCTGTTGTGATGATGAAACTGTGCGGTACAATAGAGTATGACTCAGTTTGTTTCTTTCAGGTACCAGAAAAGAGCGTGTTTTTTCTTTAATGTTCTCAGTGGTGGTAGATACCGGGTTGACTGGGTGACAGAACGTTGAGCTCTTGGGGGATGTTGTAAATTCAACTGTGTTTGACACCCTAAATAAAAACTGCAATTTGTTTGCCCCCCATCTTAACTTTCTATCATTGTGGAAGTCTCAGTGTAGTCTTTGACAGGACCCATCCCTTGGTCCTCTGGGAATGGTTACTTCCCATATACTGTGCTGTCTTTGATGGATGTGAATGTAAGCTGTGATAATAATTTCTTTTTGTTTGTTTGTTTTTGTTGTTGTTTTATTTATTTTTTTATTTGTTTTGTTTGTTTTTTGGTCCCCTTTTTTTTTTTCTTTTTTTTGTTTGTTTGCTTTCAGGAATGTGTTTGTGTATCTCATAAGATTAATGCTGGCTACTTGATTTCCAGAGGTCCCCTTTCTGAGGAGAGACAAGAAGGGCAGGAAGACTTCCGCCCTGCTGAGCAGCGTACTGGGTTGCCTGCAGAAGATGTGTGTGTTCCATACCCAGAACTTCATCAACAAGGAGCGCTTCACCTTGCTCATGCAGCCTCTTCTGGATCAGGTCGGGTTCAGGGTCCTTTCTGTGGGGAGAAGGAAATAGGGCATCAACTTGTGTGTGGTGAAGCATGGAGAGGAGGAAGGAGGGGGGAGAAGGGGGGGGAGGGGGCCTTTGTGTGTGCCAGTGCCGGTGTACTTGGGCAGGGTCAGGGATGTGTGTGTCAGTTCCGGTGTGTGAAAGGACTGGGGGAAACCTGTGATGGCCTGTGTCTCTGAGTGTGTGTCTACTGTGGTAATGTGTGAAATAACACATGGAAATGGCAGAACATACGAGGGTGATTCTCTTTCACACGGTTGTAGTAGAGTTTTAGATTGTTTTTTGTTCTTCTCTTCTGCAATTAAGACAGGTTTGTTCGGCTCGAAATTTCTGTGATTTGTTTTGTATGTAAGTGAGTCTCTTGCTGGTTTTCAGATGTTATTGCTGGTTGGAGAATATTTTTAGTTGACATATTACTACATTTTTGATTGAGGTTTTTTGTGCATGATAGGGTTTCGTGTAAATAAGCAATACAAACTTAACGATCACAGATTATATTACTGGTTTGTGATGTGTATGTGTTGTTGTTGTTGTTGTTCACTTTAATGTCTTCCCACTTTAAAGTGATTACAGATGGATCGTATAATGGGGAGGGGGTGGGGGTTGGGGGTGGGTGTTGTATGTGTGTGCTTGTGCATGCGTGTGTGTGTGTAAGTAGTTTCTTTTGTGTATAAGAGGGGTTGTTTAAAGTTAAAGTGCTACTGGACTGCATAATTGATGTAGGTATAACGAACAAAGAAAAGCATAATTATTTAACATTTTAGCTCATGTCAGTGGAGTCGATCTATCATGTGAAATATTAATACCAGCTTTGTGCACTGTATCTTTACTCTTGGACAGTCTAGTAAAAGGTGATGTACACTAAGAGTTTCCCTACACACACATGTAACATTTTTGCTGCATGGTTCGAAGTGAATTTAAACACATCCTGCGAATTAAAGTTACTACTTCTCTAGATATCGGACTTTCGAATTTGCCTAATTGAGTCTTGGGATGGATGTCAGGATTGGTTGTATACAATTGTGATAATATTGACTGTCTGTGTCTTTCAGTAACCTCTTGAAACTGTTAAAGGATGCTCTATTAATCAGGGTATAACATTCTGATTGGTCAAACAGAATGTTCAGTGCAGCCGTGCCTTCAATATTGCAAGCTGTTCTCCAAGCAGCTTGATCAACTTTCTCATTTGTTGAAATTCCACAATGTGAGGGCACCCAACAGAAAGTCACATTTATTCTTTTTATTGATAGATGTGTCAGGTAATTAATTTCTGTAATAGTCTTATAATGAATCTTTGGATTTAAAGACTGTAAGGCAGAAAGGGCTGACTTTGAATTACTGCACAGTGAAAGTTTGACAATTTTCTATGGAAGAATTTAAAACATACTTTAGGTACACTAGAATAGCAACTAATTCTTTAGTAAAAATTGACAAGTGTTAGTTACACTAGAATAGCAACTAATTCTTTAGTAAAAATTGATAAGTGTTTGCCAAGATAATAAAATTTCTCCACTTTTAATTTTTGTATTATAAAAGTTGCTCCTGTTCTATGGTCATTTAACACTGAGCCATCTGTAAAAATATGAAAATGGTCCCTATATTGATTTTCCAAATGAGAATTTACATAATTGTGTGTGTCTCACTGTGTGTGTGTGTGTGTGTGTGTGTGTGTGTGTGTGTGTGTGTGTGTGTGTGTGTGTGTGTGTGTGCGTGTGTGTGTGTGTGCACGAGCATGCGTGGGTGTGCGTGCATGTGTGTTTGTGTGGGGTGTTTGGGTACGATTTTCCCCTTTATCCTCCATTATAATGCTGACAATACCATGTCAACAGCTGGAGAACTTTGTGGGGTGGGGAGGAGCTGTACAGACAGAGGGTCAAGGACAGTGTGGTGCCCACCATTGCCGACTTGGCCGCAGCTGCAAAGAATGATGCCTTGTGGCAGACGCTGAATTACCAGCTGATGCTGAAAACAAGAAACAAAAATAAAGAGGTGGGTGCTGTGAGTGAACGTTAAGTGTGTGTGTGTGTGTGTGTGTGTGTGTGTGTGCTGTGTGTTTGCTGCTTGTTTGTTTCACTCCTCTCTATGGGATTCAGTGGACAACTGATCTTGCTCGGTTGACACGATGAGAAGTGAGATGCACATTGTTTTCTCCAAATAAAGCCTATCCTTTGCAGTTTAGTTTCATTTTGAACTGAGTGAACCAGGGCTTCCTTGTTTCCATGATTTTTTAGATTTTAGAGAAAGGCAAACAATGAGAAAACTAAGGGAAAAATTTTAAGATAATTTAATTGGGGAAGGAAAAAATAGAATCCATGGAGCACTAGTCACATTTTCGGAATGCTAACAAGTGACATGTAACATTATGAGATCTAATGTAAAGATGGTTGCGACGACAGGAAGTCAGCATTTTGTCTGCCCAATGGGAGGCCAAACAATGTCACACTCTGTTATCATGCATAGGAAAGACAGAAGTAAAAGAGATGGGAAAAAGCCACATAAACAAGTAGTCCTGGTAGTGGAAGGTCTGAAAGGGGGATGATATATCCCCATGGAATTTCATTTTTTTTTTTTTTTTTTTTTTTACTTTTCATCAGTAGGAAGTCTGGTGGTTGTGTGATAACCTTGCAATAAATAGTCTATAGCCATGGTGGTTTGTGATAAACCTTGCAATAAATAGTCTATAGTTCTGGTGGTTTATGATAAACCTTGCAATACATAGTCTATAGCTCTGGTTTGTGGGTAAACCTTGCAGTAAACAGTCTTTCAGCCACATGTGCAATGAACATGATGATTGCATAAACCTGCAGAAAACATACACATCCCTTTTTTCATCTCTTGTTGTGTGATCTGTCTGTTGCATTTCTCTCACACCCCTCATTCTAGCTCCTCTGTGCATTGCCATACTCAGTCTGTCAGCACCAGCAGTCCACAGCAATCAGTATCAGGTCAGCGTAAGGTAACTCTCCAGAGGAGACACTGCAGTGCTGCTGAGTACTACACTGGCATTCACCAGTGACTGCTCTGATTTACCATACACAGGACACACCCACTGCTGAGTACTACCCTGGCATTCACCATACACAGGACACACCTACTGTTGAGTACTACCCTGGCATTTACCATACACAGGACACACCCACTGCTGAGTACTACCCTGGCATTCACCATACACAGGACACACCTGCTGCTGAGTACTGCCCTGGCATTCACCATACACAACTGCTGCTGAGCACTATCCTGGCATTCACCATACACAGGACACACCTACTGCTGAGTACTACCCTGGCATTCACCATACACAGGACACACCTACTGCTGAGTACTACCGTGGCATTCACTAGTGACTGCTCTGATTCATCATACCCAGGAAACACCTACTTTAACTTAGACATCTCATTTTGCATATCCTCAGTGATGAGCACACATGTGATCATTTAATCACACGATTTCAGGTGCGACTGTCAGCGCTGCATGCTTTGAAGGGCCTGCATAATAAACTGGCAGAAGACTACATCAGCCTGATGCCTGAGACCATTCCCTTCCTGTCTGAAGTCATGGAAGGTAAGTCTGCCTGTTCGTTCAGGAAAATGTTACCATTTTTGCTAATTTGATACAGTCTAATAAGACATTGCAAAAAATAATACTTGCATGCATGTGAGGCATTGTTGAGTAATGGCATATGTTTTGCCAAACATTGTGTCCAAACATCACAAGACAAAAGAACTTAAAGGAACTTACTGTATGATTGTGTGCAGGTGTTGCATATTCACCATTCACAGAGTTAGTAACCCTGTGTGCCCCCATTTGTTTGGCAGATGACTGTGAGGAAATTGAAGCACTTGTACAAGAAGTGGTCCAAGACATGGAGCAGACTTTCGGAGAGCCACTGCAAAAATATTTCAGCTAGACGCCGTGGATCCACATACAGACTATGTGGGTTAGAGAACATCAGAACTCTGCTGTGTGTGTGTATGGGTGTGTTCTGTAAATAAGTGTGATTGCCCCAAGGACATGGTTTTCAGGTGTGTACGGGCGTGTTTTGTGAATAAGTGTGATTGCCCAAGGACATGGTTTTCAGATGACTGGTCATTGAAGATACGTACGACTTTTCAGGTGTCTGTATGTCATCCTGACCAAGCCCACTGAGAGTATGGATGATAGATGAAATGATGAACAAATGAATGCAATTAAAGCATTGATGACCTTTTGAATTGCATCTTGGTTGGCTGTCTCTTTTCTGTACCTCAGTTTGAGATCCGTGTTGGTGTGGGTGGGTGTGTGGAAGGACTGTGAGTATGTGTGCATGGTCTATGTGGTTGGGAAGGAGGGAGAGGTGATAGAAAGGGGGTGTGTGGAAGGACTGTGAATACGTGTGCATGGTCTTTATGGTTGGGAAGGGGGACAGGGAGAGAGGTGGTTGAAAGAGGGCGTGTGAGGAGGACAGTGAAATGATTGGTGGTGCTTTTTCTGGCTGTTTACAGAGGGATGTTGTGTTCAGGGCCATGTTCTGTTTGATTTGTTTTTTACTCTATCGTTGTTTTGCTTTCCATTTGCAACCACTTTTGTTACACACACACTTGCACACAAACACACACACTCTCTCTCTCTCTCTCTCTCTCTCTCTCTCTCTCTCTCTCTCTCTCTCCTCTCTCTCTCTCTCTCTCTCTCATCTCTCTCTCTCTCTCTCTCTCTCTCTCTCTCTCTCTCTCTCTCTCTCTCTCACACACACACACACACACACTCACACTCACACACACTCTCACACACACTCACTCATACACAAACACAACACAACACACACACACACACACACACACTCACACCTACACTACACTCGCACACACACTCACACACACACTCACACACACACACTCACACACATTCACGCACGCATGCACGCACGCACACTCATGCAAACACGCACGCACACTCATGCACACACACGTGCACGCACTCACTCACTCACTCTGAAATGTTGGTTTTCTGCACCAAGAGTAAAAAACTGTGAAAACAGAACCAAAGATATGAACACTGTTTATTGCATGCACACACACACACACACACACACACACACACACACACACACACACACACACACTCACTCACACACTCACTCACTCTGAAATGTTCATTTTTCTGCACCAAAAGTAAACGACAGTGAAAATAGAACCAAAGATATGAACACTTTATTGCATCTTACTTTTTTGCCAAAGTTAATCATGTTGGTTTCAAAGTAAAAAATGAACCTCCACCCCCACTCCCACCCTCCAACTCCATCCTTACTAACCCAGCAACCAATTGTAACAGACACAGAAATACAGTTAATGCCATTTATAACACGCAACCAAACGATCTTTGAATTCTGAAATAAGGCTCTATTCATGCCCTACTCCCGGTGACAGCCACACAATCCCAAATCCATTCTCAGAGAAAACTGTTTTTACATGATACGCCCAGGTTTCTTTACCATGCTTGATCTGCCCTAGCAGTAGCATCATGTTACATGCTTGTCTACAGAATCTAGTAGAGAAAGCATCAAAAACTTCAACCAGAATCTTGTGCATTTAACATATCGAGGGTTTACTGCCAGAACCAAGAATCTAAATTTTCTGATAGTTTACAGGAGACAAATTTTAAACTTTCAGCTACTATAGCATGAAGAACAAATTAAGGAAGTGCCTCAAAACTTTTACACAAAGTAAATCAATATCATTTCTGCTGAAAGCATTTTCTTGAATTTGCATTTATCTCTTGTGCTAAGTGTGAACAAAATAATTAAAAAAGATGTATAAGATGCTTGATTTTCGACAGCTGAAAGTACCATGATCAAGGACAACCAGAAGCCAGTATCTCAAATATACCAGGTTTTGCCAAAACCGTAATGAAAGCATTTCCACCAATTGAGGTAACAAGAACAAAGTGCCTGATGATACTTGGTTTTACAAGCTTACAATCAAATTTTTTTTGTTCAACTGGCATTTTGCAAACACAAACTTGGTCTTTTGGGGCTGCAAAATTTTGTGGTAACCTCATTAATATGCAAGTGTATCTTGCGCAGTTCTTAGCTTTTTGTGTCCAGAGTGATCTGTAAAACAGCGAATGTGGCAGCCATGTATCTATGTTTATGAGACTTTTAGACTACCAGTTACATGCATGCAAACACTGTTATATGAAAAGAAACCACCATTATAGGTTCAGCAGAGCTCTTGTCTCTATTTTATCTAAAACTTTAAGGACAGGCTGCTGGTTGAATGGCACCAGGAATCAGACTGGTACCGCTTGGGGTCCTCACTGTGTGAAGACCGGCCAGGAGCCACAGGTATTGTAGAATGTCTGCGGTTTTCATCCGGAAATCTTTGCTTGCTGGAATTTGTTGCTGCTGTCTAGGCAATGGTTTGGAATTCCTACCTTCATCTTGACTGAACCGTCTTCTTTCCTCTGATTCCTGATTGTTACCGGGTCCTGGTCTGTAGTCTTCATTGTTAAAACTGGGGCTGTAACGATGTCTGCCTGGTATCCCCAACACAGGTTTTCTCTGGTTTTCTTGTCTCCTATCATCTTGTACCTTCTTGTGGTAGTCATGTCCAGAGCGTTGCAGTTGTGGTCAATCATCACTTGACAGGAAGTTTTGGTCATCTTCTGTGTTTTGATAACTGTAAGGCTGGTGACTGTGTGTGAAAACGGGTACCTTCTATAAGCTAGCTGTCTGTCTTTCACATGAAGCCTTCCATTGTAAAAGTAGGCCGTTTTTTTTCCTGGTCTCTATGGAAATTCAACTGCTCTTGCTGTCTTGTGATGTCCGGTGTCAGCCTGATGTTGTTTCGCCTGAGCTCATCACGAAGTTTTCTGCACTTGAGAATGTACATCTTGTCTCTCCAGTGGGAGAACTGCACTAACAGTGGGCGTGGTTCGTTGTTGTTCTGATGAGGGCCTCCCAGTCTGAAAGCATGTTCGATGTCAGATGGAGCCCAGTCATGTTCACCAGAATGAAAGTTCAGAATATCTGTCACCAAATCTTCGCAGGACAGTTCATTTCTTTTTTTCTGTTTCATTGATGCCCCAAAATTTTATATATTGCATTTTTTTTTTAACTCGATCTCAAGAGCGTCTATTTTTTTCCAAGCAGTCAAGTCGATCAACAATGTTGTCCCTGTCTCTTCCCGCATCTCTGTTATTTCTTCCCTGTTTTCTTCCACTTTTGATTTCAGTTGAACTAATTCTGAATTTAAGCGGAACTTTTCTTCAATCAGCCGGTTCAGTTGTGTTTAGTGAAGATGAAATCTCTGCATGATTTGCGCAAATCTCCAGTCAACTAACTACAAAATGTTGTTTTCAGCCTCCTCCCACCCAGGGATTCTATTCTACATCTTTGCGCAACAACAGAGAAACAGCACACAGCCAGTGTGTTAATCTGAGTGACAGCCACAACAGTTTGTGAGTGAACATTGTGTTCACTTGGTCTGTTACCACATCTGGGAATAATAACAAATATTCTACCACTGGATATGATGAAAAAAAAAGTTGCAAATGTTTCAAAAAGCATAGAAGCAATCGGCCTCAAATTTTGACAATATATATAGCTTGTACGTAGATATTATTTTCTGTCAAATTTATGAGTATCACAAATATTAAACATGTATAAGTTTTCAAGAAAGACGGAGCGATGTGGCATGCGACCTGTGTTGATAGTGTTCACTCACCGAGCCGAGAGAGAGAGAGAGAGAGAGAGGTATATGTGTATGTATGTGTGTGTGTTAGAGAGAGAGAGAGAGAGTATGCAAGTGTGTGTGTGTGTGTGAGAGAGAGAGTAAGAGAGAGAGTTTGTTGCCGTGGAAGGTATATGAGAATCCACATCACTCTCTCATCCCTTCTTTTGCCCTCCACTTTCACCCCCTTCTCCCTCTTTCTCTGGCCACCCCTTCCCATACCCAAAATGCCCTACCCCCCTTTTTTTTTTCTTTTGGTTTTATTCGCCCCTCCTCCCGAATCGAGCACCGCTTTGCTGTCCTCATCTCTTGTTTCCCTAAATTACTCGTTCCATCCCTCACCCTCTCACTCTTGAAAGCTGTCGTTTATTACTAGCCCAACGCGATCCCCACCCCACCCCTGTCCGTCCGCCAGACACCCTAACTTTCTCTCTCCTCCCCCCTCCTCCCCCTACTACGTCACCGTCCCCAGAGTGACACAGTAGTGGGGAGTCGGACTGTCGCTCATGCAACGTCGACAACCAACCAGTCGAACAGAACAAAAGAGAGTTCTTCCTTGTTGACCTGACGCAAGTACACAGGCATGTTTGCAATGTAACACAGTCACAGGCCATCACGAACTCAAAGATACCTGTTCTTTTCGGGTGTAAAAAAACTGGTCATCACGAGCCGACACGTTCTTTTTCCCAGTTTCGGCTTCAGCCAGCCATAAAGTCTTTTCAAGCTGCGCGATCTCTCGCCCACTCACACACACACACACACACACACACGCTCGCACCACACACACACGCTCGCACCACACACACACACACACACACACAGAGGCACGCACACACCACACCACACCACACACACACACACACACACGAAAAACCACAAAACTGCATATGCCCCTCCTCCCAACAAAAAGGTAAGCTACCCTCCCCCCCTCCCCCCACCCTTCCTCCCCCCCCCCCCCCCCCCCCCCCCCCCCCCCCCCCCTCTCAAATTCTATTGACGGGCGTTTTCTGCTCTGCACTTCCCCGCGCCCTGCCCTCTCTCCCGCCTGTCGTCATGACAGGAGTTTGGGGGCCTCTAGTTGATGACATTCTCGATCAGTGAGGTAGGCTACTTCGACACTCCAGCTCTGTTTGTGTCCGTTTTGTGAGAGAGCACACCGCGGCTGTGGGTCCAGGTATGTTTCGGCGTTGTGGGCATTGTATCATTTTAGTCATAGCTTACTGTTTTATTTCTTTTCTTTTTTTTTTTAAAATTTTGCTTGCATATACTTCAACTAATATCCTCAAATGAGGAGAATATTATGTTGTAATTATCATTGTTATTATTATTATTGTTATTATAATGTTGCTGTTGTTGTTTGCAAATGAAGGATAAAAAAAACCCCACTAACTGCAAAACAGCTACTGTTTCGACACTTGCGAACAGCTGAAGTAGCAGGCATACTTTGGATGAAAATATGGGACTTTTTAGATGTTAGAATGGCGTCGTGAGAAATCTGACACGGTCCATATAGCTTCTGTGTTTTGCTTCAAATGTATCGCTTTCCTCTTTCCCTCCTCTTCCACCTTCCCCATCCCCTATTCCCCGGCCCCCCCCCCCCCCCCCCCTCCCCCCACTCAAATTCTTTTCTCTCCCCACCTTATTCTACTGTTATGGATATTATCATTATTAATGTTATTGTTATTATTATTACTATCATTATTATTATCAGTATTATTATTATCATCATATCTTTATCATTATTAATATCAGTTATGATTGTTGTTGCTGTTGTCATCTCTTTCCCCCTAAAAACCTCTGCCTCACTCTCCTTTTCTCCCCTTTTTCTTATTCTAATGTAATCAATGCCATTGTTGTTATCAATAGTAGGACCAAGAATGCACAAATTCAAAACTAAAAGCGGGGAGACTTTTACGGACGTATCGGGGAACATTAGTTAAAGGAGAAGGTAGAAGGTAGTGTCAAGTTCGAAGAGAACACAAACAGATTAATTCGAAGAAAGAAAATAAAGGAAACAGTGATATTTCATTGCATGATCTTGTTCATTAATGATCTAGTCCTGGAAATAATAGAGATGGGACGACTTGGTGCGATATTAACTCCTGATTTTTATCAAATTGTTCATCTTGTTATCAGCAAATGGTATTGCTTTATTATCTGAAACGCGCCAGTTGGTTTTCAAACGCAATTGAATAATTCAAGTAAGGCTGAGTCAAGACTTCAACTTAATGTTAACAGGAAAAAGAGCAATAGCGTTGTGTTCAGAAAAGGGGGCAACATGAAAAAAGGGCAAGAGTGTTCAGAAAAGAGGGCAACATGAAAAAAGGGCAAGAGTGTTCAGAAAAGGGGGCAACATGAAAAAGGGCAAGAGTGTTCAGAAAAGGGGGCAACATGAAAAAAGGGCAAGAGTGTTCAGAAAAGGGGGCAACATGAAAAAAGGGCAAGAGTTCAGAAAAAGGGGCAACATGAAAAAAGGGCAAGAGTGTTCAGAAAAGGGGGCAACATGAAAAAGAGCAAGTGTTGTGTTCAGAAAAGGGGGCAACATGAAAAAGAGCAATAGTGTTGTGTTCAGAAAAGGGGGCAACATGAAAAAGAGCAATAGTGTTGTGTTCAGAAAAGAGGGCTACCTATCAGAGAGAGAGAGAGAGAGAGAGAGGTGGTGGTCTCGACATGGGGAGGAAATGTTGATCGTCAACTGTTATAGCATCTAGGTATATATTCCTCCACTAGACTTAACTTTGTTATCGTTTGCGAGGACCTAGCAAGTTATGCGAAGAATGTCTATATATGTGTATCATGCATAAGTTATACTCACTTAAACATAACTCTGTAAAAGTATTTAAAAAGAAAATAATGATACACAGATTCTACCCCATGCAAGGGGCCGCAATATAGGACTCGATGACGATGTTGTACATGTCCAATTAAAAAAAATTACATTGAATAAATCTTTAGTACAGGTTAAAACGCAAAATGGTTTAGTGTTTAGAGAGACAGGACGTCACCCTGGGTGTATACACTCGTCCGTTCAATGCATTAGATATTGGCTTAATATATGACGTATGGACGTGAACAGTCTACCCGTTAAAGCTTAGAGATGTTTATGTGACTTCACTCCGTGGCAAATATACGTGGGTGTCAGGTGTTAGAGAAATATCATTTCAGAATGGATTTGGAATAGTATGGTTGAATCAAGGGGTTGAAAATGTTAAACGCGTTTTTTGCATGAATTTCGTCAAAGACTTCACC
>JADBJO010000191.1:255000-277500 GCA_016801955.1 Conus betulinus | reverse complement strand
TGGGCGTTTCCCAGTTTCCGCCTGCACCTCAGGACCTCACGTTGAAACGAACTATCACAACGACTGGTTAGGAGGACCTGGAGGAACGCTAGGGAAGGTTGGAGATTGAGGGAATCCGTCTCGCCTCCTGATTCTCTTGTGCCGAAGTTTATAGGTTAATATACCACCTTTCATGTTGTGTAGGCATGTCATCTCTCTCTCTCTCTCTCTCTCTCTCTCTCTCTCTCTCTCTCTCTTGTGAAACGAGGTCATGGCTCTCTCTCTCTCTCTCTCTCTCTCTCTCATAAACTTTTCTGTGTGCGAGCAATTTCTCTCTCTCTTATCTCTCACTGTGTAAACTTTTCTGGCGAGCAATTGTCGATCGTTCGTTCTTCAATTTAACGTCTATTCACATAAAGTGATTTTAGACAGAGTTAGGGAGTAGCGTGTGTATGCATGCGCGCGCGCTCACGCGCGCGCGCGTGTGTGTGTGTGTGTGTGTGTGTGTGTGTGTGTGTGTGTGTGTGTGTGTGTGTGTGTGTGTGTGCGTGTGTGTGTGTGTGCGCGTGTGTGTGGTGTTGATGGACCGATAAGAGATTTGTGACAACCAGTTAGCTATATATAGTGATTCATACAAAATTCTTTACAATTAACATTAGCCCAAAGCAAGTATTAAAACATTAAGGAGTACAGGATATCTGGTGGTATAACCAAAATGTTAAGCGCTCATATCTGTCGGAACACTTGTTACAAAAAGAGCCCACTGGACTAATCATCAAGGACTTAACAAAAGAAACAAGACCTGGTAAGTTCTGGAAAATACACGTGCCATCAAGTCGCAGGCAGTCAGGATTTTCCTTTTTGAAATATGCGCAGTAGAAAAGAAGATGCTGGGTTGTGAAACTTTCAACTGCTCCGCAGATGCAATTTAAATTTTTGCGAAATTTTGTACGGAAAGCGTTTAGCTTAAGCCTGTAAAACAGGGATCAAGTTTTCGGTTATTTTTTTCAAGAACGTTTACGTTGGCCGATTGATAGATAATCTTTCCAATTTTGCTAGAAGAATAAGTAGCTGACTGGGATTTTTCACAGCAGAGCAATTTGGAGTGAGGTAGATGTAATTTAGTAAGAACCAAGTTTTTGTAAGCTTCATAAACCTTTTCAGTACACGTCTTTTTTAAGAGACCCATATCCTTCGTATAAACACAGAGGAATGTTGATTTCTATGGATTCATCGGACTTTCGTGCTCCTTTTCTGGCAGCCCGGTCAGCCCATTCATTACCAGAATCCCACAGTGAGACGGAATCCAGCAAAAATCAACTGTTGTACCTCTTGATATAAGAATACTGACAAGATGTTTTATTTCTAAGATCACCTCACCTCGATTTTTTACAGCAATAGATTCAAGGCCTTGTAGGACAGACTTAGAATCCACACAGAAAAGTGCTTTGTAGATAGTAAGTGGAGTATCAACAAGAAAGTTAAGCGCCATTTTTAAGGGTAGGAATAACAAAACCACTTCCAGCTTGTTCATTTAAAAGTGATCCATCGGTGAAAACTTTAAGGTGATGTGAATAATTACTATCGATGTGAGATTTGGCAAGAGAGGACAATATATTATTATTAACATTCTTTTGTAGATGTTTGTTTGCATGTTCACTGGTGTCTTATTCCATGTCTTCTGCGCATGCGTCTCAATGCAGGCAACCAAGGGCCTCAAGTCTTCTTCCTTGCAGATTCAGCATGATGCTGCGACACCGTTCCAGCCGCAGCCTGATGGTGCTAGGAGGGCTGTTTATGCTGGTCAGCTATGCTGCCTACCGTGCCTACCTCCTCCCCAGCCTGCACCGTCCATCCTGCCCCAGCCAGACCACAGCTGTGGCCGTGGAGAATGAAGCAGCCAGAGTCAGCTCCATCAGAGAGGAAACCACCGAGGAAGCCGAAAGGATTGGAACCCCAGACTCCATGGTCAAGAGACGTGAGCGGTTGGACCGGCTGGGCCTGGTCTCTCACTGGAACAGCTCCGGCTGGTTCCCCGTCCCCTGCAACCGTAGTGTCCATCTCCGCCAGATGTCCATCCTGGCCGCCACCGGGTGGCTCAAGCTATACGTCTACAACTCCAGCTCCGAGGACAGCTCCGTCACCAGGCGAGCCCTGAGAGGCTGGCATTTCGAGAAGCAAGCAATCGGCAAGTTCCTCAACCTGTCACGTGACTTGCCGCTCATCGACCTCGGAGCCAACGTGGGTCTGGTGACGTTGCAGGCTGCCAAGCAAGGCAGGCAAGTGGTGGCGGTGGAACCCGTGTCGCTCAACGCCCTCCGCCTGTGCCGCTCCGTGCTGGACTTCGGCCACGCCCCGCTGGTGCACGTGCTGCAGAACGCCGTGTCCTCGGAGGAGAAGCAGGTGACGCTGGGCATGACTCAGCCCAAGGCCCGGACTATGTACGAGGTGCAGGAGAAGGGCAAAAGGGGTTACGGGGTCACCAGCGTGTGGTCTATCAGCATGGACCGTCTGCTGGAAGTCTTGCCCTTCAACAGAGCCGCTTTAAAGGTTGGTCGCGGGGAGAGGGGGTGGGCTGGTAGGAGGGAGAACGAGAAGGGTGGGGGTGTTTTCATGGTGGTGGTGGTGGTGGTGGTACTCTCCTAGGAGTTTAAAGGAAATTGTGTCGGTTTCATTGAAGATACCAGCAATCTCACCCTCCCCCAACCTCACCCTCTCCTTTTCTCTGTTCCCGCCTTCCTTCATTGGTTTTGTGTCAAGAAGTATGAAAGATCGAGTACGCATCAAATTGCAAAGACGTCCTAAATGCTGTTAGACCGTTGATCGCAGTTAAACACTCCTGCGGCTAGTTTCAAGGTCAGGTGGTTGAAACCGAAACAAACTTGAAAGAAAAACAAAATACTGTGACGCCAAACGAAAGAAACGAATGGATCACAGACAAATACGACGCATTTCGACCTCTTTGGTCTTCTTGAGGCGAAAGATATTCACGACAATGAAAACGAAACACGAACAGTCACCTATCTCCTCAAATTAGGCAACAAATTATATATTGCCAAAGAAGTCGAAACATGTCATGTTTGTCTTGCAATTTGTTTGTTTCTTTCTTGATTTCGCGGCATACTAATTTTTTTTTCTTTTTGCTGTCACTTCAGTGGCGGATGTTTTCTGATCAAATGTTTTTGGGATTTTCTTGTGTGTTCTACGTATAGTGATGATCTGTACAGCTGTCTTGTTTGTTGCATTCGTGTCATTGTATCAGGCAGACCTCCTCAGCTGTTGATGCATACTGCCATATTGTTTGTTCCATACATGGCATTCTGTCAGGCAGAACTCTTTAGCTGTTGATATATATTGCCGTATTGTTTGTTCCATACATATGCGCTCGCACACAGACATAGGCCCGTGACCGCACATCCAAACACACTCATGTACTTTCACTACACGCACATACAATGATGACAATGGCACAACGAATGTTAGGTAGGTACTCACGTTCTGACAAGCGCCTTGGGTTAATGCGTAGGTCAGACATCTGCTAAGTCGTAGCCACGAGACCCTCTTCTCAAATTCTCTTATCTTAGTTATTAATTCATTTATACATCAGCTTTTAATCACGGGCAGTGTAGCCCCAAAACTTAGCGTATGTGGTGTAGCGTATATGGACTGGTCCGCACACAGTGACGCCTCTTTGATGAAACTGACACTGGATTGCTCCGTACGTCATTCTGTCAGGCAGACCTCTCTAGAGGCCACCCGAAGGATGGCGCTGTGATGACGAGCAAAGGTCCAGTGGAATGGAGGACACAGAACAAACAAACAAAAAACAAACAAACAAACAAAACAAGCAAAGAAACAAACGAACAAACCTCACACCACCGTGAGGTGTGTGTGTGTGTGTGTGTGTGTGTGTGTGTGTGTGTGTGTGTGTGTGTGTGTGTGTTTGTGTGTGTTGTGTGTGTGTGTGTGTGTGTGTGTGTGTGTGTGTGTGTGTGTGTGTGTGTGTGTGTGTGTGTGTGTGCGTGCGTGCGTGCGTGTGTGTGTTTAAGCAACACAGATACCCGGCGCTAAGGCCATCCATCTTCATGAAACAGATGCAGCAAATTCCAAAGTCCTTTGCAGAAAATGCACATTCATTAAAAGTACAACTGTATTCAAAGAGAAGGGGGCACGAGAGGGATTTCTTTTTATTTGTCAGTGTGCTGTATGGTTTCCTTTGAATCAGAAGACAGCAGGCCAGCAAGCCACTGATGTTTCGTTTCATTCAGAGCTCTTCAGGCCCGCTATAGTTGATTTAAGATACCTGTTGACGAGAAGCGCTGTCTGAAATCGGGTAGGCCCTTTCCTCGGGTATGAGATATGTTTCAGAAGAAGCAATGATACTTAAATGGTGAATCACAGCAAAAATGAACCGCTGGTCCTGAACAGTGTGACTCTGAAAGAGCTGTTGGACAGAAATGTCACCCAGAATCGTGCCTGATGTTTGACACAACCTGCACAAAATTTGCATTGTACACCAGTGTGATGACCCTGACTCAATCATCCAGTAACCTCTTCGCGCAGGTTGACGTGGAGGGCCACGAGGGTCACGTGCTGGCCCGCGCGCTGATCGGCTGTTCCGGGAGATGGACATCCGCTTGGTCTGGATGGAATGGAAGCACGTGAAGGTCAGGACGGAGTACGGGGGGGTGTTCATCATCCAGTTCATGGCACGGCACCATATGCTTCCCTACAACCTCATGACGGCGCCCGGCTGCCCGCTGACCAGTTCCTGCAGTGGCCCTTCTCTGTGTTGTGGCGAAAAGTTGAGGACTGGACCAAGGCTTGAAGCTGGGGACTGACTGGGCTTTGCTCTACCTCTGGAAGAAAGCGACGACGACTTGTTCTGCATGACCGGCGTGACGATGATCACTGTCTCCGTACATAGCATCTGTCCTGTTGCTGTCGTTATGGTTGCTGTTGTTGCTGTTGTCGATATTGTTGTTGTTGCTGCTGTTGTCGGTATTGTTGTTGTTGTTGCTGTTGTCGATATTGTTGTTGTTGCTGTTGTCGGTATTGTTGTTGTTTTTGTTGCTGTTGTCGATATTGTTGTTGTTGTTGCTGTTGTCGATATTGTTTGTTGTTGTTGTTGTTGTTGCTGCTGTCGATATTGTTGTTGCTGTTTCTTGTGATCGTGGTGGTGGTGATAACTGACAACCTCCTCGTTTTTTTTTAAAAAAATCTCTTTTGTATTGTTATCGCTGTTGCTGTTTTCATCATCATCATCATCATCATCATCATCATCATCATCATCATCATCATCAACAACAACAACATCAACATCAGCAGCAGCAGCATTTTTCTATTATTCTTCGTTACCCTCCTCCTCTGTTTTGTTTTTTTTTCTCGTTCTTCTTTATACTGCCATCCTCCACCTCCCTCCCTATCTTCATCCCCCTCTTCCACCTCTTCTTCCTCCTCGTTCCCCTCCTCGTCGGCCCCCTCCTCCTCTTCCTTCTTTTCTTCTTCTTCTTCTTCTTCTTCTTCTTCTCTTTCTTCTTCTTCTTCTTCTTTCTCCTGTCCCCTTTCATCTGCTCCTCTTCTTCCCCCTTTGTTTGTCATCATCATCGTCACATAATCATCATCATCATCTTCATCACCATCATCATCATCATCATCATCATCATCGTTATCATCGTCGTCGTCGTCGTCGTCGTCGTCGTCTCAACTGGTGCTGTCTCATTTTGTTCGTGGCATTCGTGAAAGACATCACCATTGCGTTTATCATCAACTACTGTTTGTTACTCTTCTTCCTGTTCTTCTGTGTTCACCGGTTACACGTGGCGAAAGGCCAAACACAGTTTATGCCGTCTCCTCGTTTCTTGAATAGAAATCACATGAAAACTTGGCGTTGTTTCATTCCAGAAGATTGAAAAAAGGTATTTTGATTTTTTTTTTTTACCAGTATGGACACGATAGTTCCATTGGCTACGTCTTTAATGGTTATGGTTTACTTTTTGTAGTTGTTGTTTACTTTTTGGACTTTTAAGCGCAAATGTTATTTCTGTATACCGTTTTGACCAAAGTTTTCGTGTTTGTTTCTGCTCCTGTGTTGTTGTTTTAACATGGACTAAATTGTGCTGTTGATTATATCTTTGGTGGACATTTTCTTAACTTATTTTTTCATTATTCTTTGCTTTTGAGAACTTTTAAACGCAGATATATTTGTGTACCTTGTTCCATGGTGGTTGTATTTGAAGAGATCGTTAGCTGGTTTGTATGTGGAAGTGTCTTTTGTTCTTTCTTGGTTTGACCTTTTTATTAAGCAAACCGACTGTTCGTTGTGCAGCTCACATTCTGTACATGTCTTTTCTTGTGTATTCTTTTGTCCATGATTGCAGTGCTGAACGCGTAAATTCTGATCTCTCTCTCTCTCTCTCTCTCTCTCTCTCTCTCTCTCTCTCTCTCTCTCTCTCTCAAACGCCCACCAACCGCATCTTCCTTCCCAACGGATTTTCCATTAGCCCCCCTTCTCCTCTCTCTCTCTCTCTCTCTCTCTCTCTCTCTCTCTCTCTCTCTCTCTCAAACGCCCACCAACCGCATCTTCCCCAACGGATTTTCCATTAGCCCCCCCCCCTCTCCCCCATCCTCCTGCCCAATTTCAAATAAATAAGTAAATTTGACCTATCGTATGGTAAGAATACGCACATTTTGTCTGCAGCTTTTCTGTCTCAGGAGAGTGTCTCGCAGAAGGATCCATTATAATATATCCTGAAGACAGATCCATTCATATTGCCTGCTCCAAGGCCTTTCGTCTGCTTGATGAGACTCATCAGGGAGGTACGGCTGATTGTGTCTGTGTTCCCTTGGCATCAAATGGAGACACACCACAGTCTATAATTCTGTGGTGTTCTCACCACCAAGGGTTCAAAAATAGAATCCAACAGCCCCCCAAAGCCCGCTAGCGAAGGGTAGAAAAGTAAAACGAAAAGAAAGTGCGATAAGGAAATAAGCTGCTGAAAAACTAAAATCATGTAAACAGTGTGTCAAATGTAGGGGAAATTTTCTGAGCCTATGTTTGAGGATCCAATGAATGATGCAAGGGAGACCAAAAGATGTCCAACAGTCAGCGTGGTCAGCTATGCTGTTTGATATTCCAAGCATTGTCAGCAGCTAAGAATTGTGCAGAACAGCCTTGACTTGGACCTCCTACGAGATACAATCTCCCACGGAATGACCAAACAGTATTATGCTGAACAATTCAGTAGTGGGGGAAAGCAAGTGCAGGCTAACAATTCTTCGTAGAGGCAGGGAACTGCCAGAACTTCACTTTGTCTGGGGCACGGCATGATGAAAGACGGTGCCCATCCCTTCTCCTTCGCCGCCTTTGATTTTACCTGACGTGAATCAGGTAACCATTTACTGCTTGGTGGACAGATCAGAATTTTCAAGCGGCAAAAATCCATCTCCACGAACAATTAGAACTTTCGTCTCCGCATGGGCAACACTTGCAAGTCCCTTCCTTAACAAGAAACACATCTGTTCATAACACGCATCTAGCACGAAAGGAAATCACAAGGGACAATAAAGGAAAGCGAAATAAAAAAAACATCTTTCCACAGAAGAAAATCATTGGAGACAGGAACAGCTCGTAATCCTTATAGTACTCCATCACCCATGGGAAAGAACCAAGTGGTGAGTCGTGACAAATTCTGTACACAACCAAGGCATGATAATAACAATGATAATGATAATAATAATAATAACAATTTTAAATTCATGTAATCTTTAGAGATTGATGCACATTTTAAAATGAACGCCAAGACCCCTGTTTCCAACAATTTCAATGGTTGTCTTTCTATTTGTCATATATATATATATTTGTTGTTGTTGTTGTTGTTGTTGTTGTTGTTGTCCCCACCGCAAACAAGCTGGTGACACCATTTCTGTGATTTCTTATTCAGCAGTCAGGTGGATTAGACAGCAACATCCGGAGACGCGTGGACTAAGTGAAAGATTTTAATGTAGCAGTTTTTTTTTTTTCGCCATATTCTGAACAGATGTGCCATTTCAGATTTTGTTTCAGAATAGTTGGAGAGAGGGTTAGCTACCGCGATGGACACAGACGAACAGAGTACAGGACAAGACACAATGCATTTCGACCTCTTGGGTCTTCTTCAGGGGAAAACAAATAACATTTAGGACAGTGAAAACAAAGAACGAGAAACCACTTATCTTCTCATGTTCGCCTCACGATCAAACGATTGTCAGTGTTGATTTTACCATCACCACCACCATTAATATCACCATCGCCATCGCCACTAGGACTGTTGCCATGGCAACCGCTGTTTAAGAGTCCTCTAACCCACTCTCCTTTCTCCCATACTACAACTACTATTACCATATTATCAGCAAAAGTGGTAGCAATCCTGTCTTTATTTATTTTTCAATATTTTGAATATCATCATTTCGATTAGTAGTATCCCTATCGGTAATACAGTTATCATCATTACTACCTTGATCACACATTATCTCCCTTCTGACAGCCTCGTTTTCATTCAACGCCTATCTTGCTTTGAAATGATTGAAGGTAAGTGACCGCTCGTTCATTTTCGTTGTCCTAATTGTTTTATATCTTGCCTGAAGAAGACCTAAGAGGTCGAAAAACGCGTGTCTTGTGATTCGTCTGTCTACGGTGTTTTTTTGTTTTTTTTGTTTTCGGTTCGTTAACATTTATGTAAGATTTGTTTAGATCTCCACTTGCAGTCGTCTCACTGCGCAACTTAGTCTCTATCAACCATTTTTATCGTGTGAACATCTTCCTGGTGATCTGTTAACCTTGGGGAATAAAGATGATCAATCAGCCAGCTCCTCTCTGTGTCCTTCCAGTGCGTTCTTGCATGTGAACGCACATGTGTGTGTGCGTGCGTGTGTGTGTGTGCGTGCGTGCGTGCGTGCATGCATGCATGCGTGAGTGCGTGCGTGTGTGACTGCGCGTGCGTGCGTGCGTGTGTTCTCGTTTGATCTTGTTGATAGCACGGTCTCTGTCTTTATTTCACGATGATTTCTTTAATTTTTTTTCCTCGGGAGAATACAAACAAACACCAAAGAAGTTTTTCACCAACCGCCGTGGCAAAGTGGTTAGCGTCGCGGGCTCCCGGCTGGGAGGTCGCGGGTTTGATTCCCATCAGAGTCATGTGGGATTTTTCTGCCCCGACCGGCTCCCTACCCAGAGCTGAGTTTGCTATGGGCTCAGTCGGGAAGACTGGGACCACACAGTCGAGTTTCATCCACTTAATGAATGCATCTCTGAGAGTGTTGCTCAAATTTCCTGACCAACTCTGCAGATGTCTGTATCTCTCGGGCCTAGTTGACGCCGGGACATATTATGAAAGGAAGCGTAGAGTGCACCCCTGTCATGCAATCTCAGACCGAAATGGAAATCCGTAGCATCATCTTCATCATCCTCATTCTCATCGATGAGCATAAAAAAGTCTCAAATTTCTGTGGCCCTGCTCTCATGCTGACCTTAGTTTCGATGTCCTCTCCTGGTCAATGGCCTTGGTTGGTTCCGTCGGGGTCACCGGTATCGGCGGGTCCATGGGGGCTGTCGTTGGACGGACGTGGTGGCCTCCGGAGGGAGAGCTCACGCACGCCGGCTCCGCGACTAAGCAATTATTACTGTCAGTAGGGGGCTTAGTAGGTGGTGGTCCTGCGTAAATGTTGGATCAGAACAGGCGCCACTGAACACCACCGAAGTGACTCGACTGCAGTGCAGTGTCTCCTCCGGTGGGTTGCCTCCTGACGACTTGACATTGACTGCTCCCTCTGGATTGCCGGTACCGGGGCTGCGGCGGGGCCGACCGGGCTGGGCTGGCTGTGGACAGGGTGTCAGGATGAGCGGCGTGGGTGCGCTGCCACTGAGGTGGCACACAAGCTGGGACAGAAAAAAAAAGAACAACAACAACAAAAACTTTTCAAAGAGCAACCCTATGTTCTTCGAGATTTTATTGTCAGACTGTGGAACGGCATCCATTCCTGAGTGGCAGACATGTCTGTGATCCATGCCAGACCCCGATGGGCTCATGGGGCGGAACAGCTGTTACAGAGCACCGGAGTCGTACTCCTGGTGATTCTGGGGTTGCGGGTTTGAATCTCCTCTGGGCTCTTTCGGTAGAGGAAACTTTTTCGCTCCAAATTAACATCGGTTCTGTCTCATGAGGCTATAATCAGAGGGTCCGAGTGTGAACGCGCACGTAACATCTTGCACATATGTAAATTCCAATCACCAACTTTCGCCGGAGAAGGCAAGTTTGGCTGTTGGCATGGATGACACGGTATACATAGCATGCACCATGCGTGAGAATCGAGAGCGTGCTAGTGAAAAAAGCTAAGTGAGTGATATTGACGAAATGACACAGGACATGACTGAATGTATTGATATTGACTGAATGACGCGTGAAGCGACTGAACGTAGCACCAGCAGGCAGCTCTTTGGCCGACTCTACCCAGGTAGGCAGCCCTTTGTGTAAATGAATGCGTGGATTGTAAAGCGCTTATAGCTCGTCTCTGTGTAAGTGCTTTCTAAGAACCATCACTACCACCACCACCACCACTACTACTACTACTACTACTACTGCCGCTGCTTCTGCTGCTGCTGCTGCTGCTACTACTATTACTACTACTACTACTAGCCTACTACCTACTACTACTACTACTGACTGACTGATGACACTGGGGTGATTTATGCTCGACAGTGGGCACGGAAAACTGATCAGACACATCAAGTAATTGAGCTGTTTTGGGGCTCTGCTTTACCCAGATGAATCTAAAGAATTTCTGTACCGCCAAACGAAAGAAAAATAAATTGCAGAACACACCCTGTGCGTGAAAGGAAATCTTGAATGAAGCAGGGAACAGTAAACAGTGAATAACGAACAAGTCCGGTAACTCTGGCTCCCATGATGAAATAAATACAGGCCCGTAACTCCAAACGAATGCCGCTTACAACACCGATTCGCCTGGCAGAAATGCCAACGCAGAGCACACAGAACAGAACAAAGAAAGAGAAACCCCACTAAAGGATGTTCCAAGCTTGCCCATATACCCTGTACATGACACATCTACAGAGCAACAACAACTAGGGAAATGAACAAACACAAACATGTATTCAAGACTGTCACCGCGTTTTCGAGCTTGAATGTAGCCAAACGAACACACAGACGAACGGAAACAACTACAGGCAACCCCAGTGTGACTGGCGTGAAAGGAAATCTTAAATGAAGGAGGAAACGGTCAACAGTAAATGACGAACAAGCGAACACCATGCGTGTCGACCTTTGTCTTGCCTGAAGAGGAGCAAAGAGGGCGAAAGGCGAAGTGTTTTTTTTTTTTTTTTTCATTTGTTTGTTCTGTCATTTAGCGGTGCAGGCCTTTCTCTTTTATTTTTGCTCCTATTCTGCCTGCAGTCACTTCCCTTAGAAAGCAGCTTCACCCAGATGGACAGCCCATGGAATGCAGGAGTGTGCCATTGCAAAGTGCTTCATCCTCGTGGCCAGAGACTGAAATTAGGTGCAGTACAGTAAACGTCACCGCCATCATTGCCGTCGTCGTCATCATCATCTTGTACATGTATCTTGTGTTGGAGGTTGAACAGGACAAACAGCGGATGGCTCTGAATGACTTTAAAAGATTACCCGTTGAAGTTGAATTCAAGTGCAGGCGCCGGCGGTAGGAATGGGGGTGGGGAAGGGGAGTTTAATAGGGCGATGGGAGGGGAAGGGGCGAGGTGAGGGGTGGGGGGGGGGGGGGTGGGGTGGAGGCTAATTTTGTGATGATACACCGGCAGCTCAGATTTCACACACACACGCACACACACACACACACACACATGCACGCGCGCGCGCGCGCGTATATGTAGGATTTCTATATTCTCTCCCATTCTTCCGTGGGACATGCACAAAGTAACTTTTTTTTCTTTTAACTTTAACTATGGTAGCTTAGATAACAAGATAAGCCTCACCTGTTTTACATTTTCATTTTGGCCACACATCCAAGCTTTTTTTTTTTTTTTTTCATTTATCAGAAAGTAAAAGCAGACAGTTCTTAACTGATAATCAAATAGTCGGTGCTTGGGTGTTAATTTCCGTTTCATAGAAAGAAGACTCATTTCACACTAGGGACAAACATCATTCCGTTTTTTGTTTGCTTGTTTGTTTTAACGCAGAGCTCGTGGCATGTTCCACTGCGCACATGTGATAGGTAGATAGGTAGATAAAGGTAGGTACCCTATACTCTAACCACAGATCTCAGCAAGTGTGATAGGTCTATGTAGATAAAGGTAGGTACCCTATACTCTAACCACAGATCTCAGCAAGTGTGATAGGTCTATGTAGATAAAGGTAGGTACCCCACACTCTAACCAAAGATCTATGCAAGTGTGATAGGTCTATGTAGATAGAGGTAGGTACCCCATACTCTAACCAACGATTTCTGAAAATGGGATTCCCGCAAATATTCGTAATAACCACTATTCTTAATGAATTGATTCACCGGTCGGATTCGTGCAGTAGTTGTAAAAGTTGCTCCGAAAAAGCCTAGTCCTGTTAGATTTGTAAATAAGATCAAAAAGGGATATCAAAGGGAACTTGACAATGAAGTTGATATATGTCTGATATTGGTTCTCGCTCCAGAATTATCGCTAACGATCCAGGTTGTTAAATTTTTAAGCGTTCGTCTCAGATCTGAATCAAGTTGTCAAATTTTAAAGCGTTTATCTCATATATTTAAATCAACTTGGAATGACCACTTAGAATCTGTTTTAACAAAGTCTAGTAAAAAGTTCGAATTTCCTTCAAAAGGTAAGTCAACAAACGTGAGGAAGGGACATCCAAGTACGCCTACTTCAACATGTGGCGACGGCTTTGGTGCATTCAAAACTATCATACGCCCAGGAAGCCTTTTTTCAAACACCAGAATATTTATTAAAAAAAATTGCAAAACGTTGATAGTAAAGGATATAAGCTTGCACTTGGTGCGTCAATACATGCATCAACATCAAACACGTACACAGAACTTGCAATACTATCTTTTGAGGAACACATGAAACTCACATCAGCAAAATACGTCTCTTTAAGCCACACACTCCAGAATTCCAATATCACAGAAATAGAACGAAAACCAGACACTCAGTTTAAAAAGAAAAAACACACAAATCAATTATCTGACAACAAAAAATACTTATGTTAGAATTCAGCTTGGATTCCCGGGCTAAGGCTCCTCGGGTGCCGTTTAGTTCACCCCCCAAAATGAGCCCTCAGTAATGATGATCACGAGACAGATTATACAGATGTAAGAAATGCGGTGGACATATGTTATTAGCATCTGTACACTGCCATATTGATGCACGGTTTCCAAATGACCTGAAAGTGCACACAGTGTTTACTTGATCTCCCCTTTTCTGTATTTCAGATACTGTCAGGTGTCACTTCTAAATCTGTGTTGCAGTCACTAAAATCTTTTTATATCAGAATGAGAGGTAAACTTATAACAGATTATTCACTTTGTTCATTTCTGTCTATACTTTGATCTTCCTTCGATTTTTGGTGGATTCCTTTGGATTGTGAGTTACCTGCAAAGAAGCTAGAAAGGGATGCAATCAACGAAAAGAATCTGGCTGATATACAAATGTCGTTATCCCTTCGAACGTTTGCAAGTCTTCTGGTTAAGTTAGTTGAAGTCTGAGGGACAGTAAAGAAAAGAAAAACCCATCCTTTAAAAGAGGAAGAGACTCAGAAGAGCCGAGAATGATTCCATGAATTGCCGGACCAAACAAAACTGTTATCAAAGTTGATTTTAAACAAGCATCTTGTTCGGGTTTAGACTTGATGCCTTTAGAACCAAATTCAGTAATAAAGATACGTGCGTTTGTGGCGACCAGCTTTCCCCTTTTCACGTGCTTTTTAGTCAACACCAAAACAGTACTTGTCAACAACAAAACACTATTTGTCAACAACAAAACAGTACTTGTCAACAACAGAAACAGTATTTGTCATCGGCAAAACAATATTTGTCAACAAAAAAACAGTATTTGTCAACAGCAAAACTGTATTTGTCAACAACAAAACAGTATTTGTCATCAACAAAACAGTATTTGTCAACAGCAAAACAGCATATGTCAACAACAAAACTGTATTTGCCAACAACAAAACTGTATTTGTCAACAACCAAACAGTATTTGCCGCTTTGGCTTTCAGACGTTGAGCTTTCCAGGTCATCACTTAAACACAAGTCGTCAGATGGTTTACACATGGCTGACGTTATAAACGGACTGGTTGAATGCTCTGGTGGACGTTTAAGTAAGATATTGAGTGATTGTGAATGTTTTGTTAGATCTGTGTAGCCTTTTAAAGGTTATTCTCCTATAGCTGAAATAAGATTTTTTTTCATTTAATGCTATAGGTATTAATCTACTCTCTCTCTCTCTCTCTCTCTCTCTCTCTCTCTCTCTCTCTCTCTCTCTGTGTCACACACAGACACAGACAGACAGACAGACAGACACGCACGCACGCACGCACGCACGCACACACACACACACACACACACGCACGCACGCACGCACGCACGCACGCACGCACACACACACACACACACACACACACACACACACACACACGCTCGCGAGAAACGTGCACTCACATACCTTCATATGTATACAAGTACACTTACATACTTGTGTTCACAAGGTCATATACGTAGTATGATACGTACTATTGCGACTATCACATATACGCGCACGTGAGCGCGCAGACTCTTCATTTATGTTTCTTGTGTGTGTGTGTGTGTGTGTGTGTGTGTGTGTGTGTGTGTGTGTGTGTGTTTACTATCAGTTTACGTGAAAAGGCATGAAGTTGAAGAACGAGCTTCATTCTATATCTTTTCACAAAGTCCCTTTGTGTATGTCTGTTTGTCCAAAGATTTGTGTGCCTTCGTGTCTGTCTGTCTCTCTCTTTCATGTTAAATTCCCCTCTCTCTCTCTCTCTGTCTCTCTCATTTATTTCACTCACTCACTCACTCGCTCATACTCTCTCTCTCTCTCTCTCTCTCTCTCTCTCGCTCGCTCAATCCAACAAGTTGCCTTGTAAAAACCATTCAAAACATCTCACAATGTTCGGTAACGTTCCTCACTCCCTTCTGCCCCCCCCCCCCCCCCCCCCCCCAGTGTCTGATCGTGTCATTTTTCAAACGACTGACCGTAGTCCTATGACAGTCGAAAGCTAACTGCCACGTAGGAGGAAAATTGGTGGATCCAGGGGGCAGACTACTTGTTGCCATTGTTTTGTTTTCTAGTATTTCCTCGTCTTGGTCTTCGGCTTTAGGCGGCATGTTTGTTTCTGCCGTGAGATGGAGATAGGGACCAGACCAACAGGAGGACACTTTAAGAACAGACAGCACAGCCCTAGTCCTCACTCTTACCAGACTCAAACCCTAACCCAACCTAAGATGACCCTCGCTCTGATTCTGCCCCAAACCTGATCCTACCTGTATAAAAACAAACAATGAAAACATTTAGAAAGAGGGGGGGGGGGGGGGGTAGTTACCGCCATGGGTCGTTTAGGTCGTAGGTCACTTAGGCCATTTTGGTCATGCTGCGAGCATGAGAAGACAAGCGGTTTGGTTCGTTCTTCGTTTTCACTGTCCTAAATGTTATTTGTTTTCGCCCGAAGAAGACCAAGACGTCGAAATGCGTTGTGTCTAGTCCTGTACTTTGTTTGTCTGTGTCCTTGGCGGTAACTAACCCCCCCCTCTCTTTCTAAATTTTGCTTCATTTTCCGCCCTCCGTCACTCTGTTTTGAAACTTTAAAAAAAAAAAAAAAAAAAAGGAAAAAAGTTTCATTGATACATTATGCCTAGAACGAGGTTGGGAGTGGTGCAGTGTTGTCGCCATCTCCTTTCTTCTTCATCAATAGGGAATTGTTCACCGCAGGATTGCCTTCTCCTACCCCGATTTCACCGCCTTCACCTCTCTCTTCTCGCTTCGTTTGCTACTTCCCCTCCCAGAGCTCAGCACGGCGGTGGACAGGATTTTCACAAAGCCGGAGACCAGCTTGCAGAACCAGTAGACATTGAGGAAGTCCAGGACCAGGCAGGTGAGGACCATGACCAGTGGTGTGTAGCCTAGACTGCTAAATCCGTCCGCCTGGTACACCTGCCCCACTTTGTGCCAATAGAGGGGTATGGCCAGCACGCGGCAGAAGAAGAAGGACACGAGCAGGGTGACCTCGTTGAGCAGGAACCACTTGCTGGACTTGGTCAGTCCCACGGTCAGTAGAAACCACCTGGACAAGCAGTGCAGGGTGAGGTCACACACACACACACACACACACACACACACACACACACACACACACACACACACACACATACACACACACATACACAAGCACACACATACATGAACACACATGCGCGCGCACCTGCACACAGACTCACATTCGCGTGCTTACTTCTCCCGTCTCTCTGCATACACAAATATGCGAACACACACAAAAACACACACGCACACACACATACACATACATCAGCACACGCGCGCGCGCGCGAGCGCACGCACACATACATGTATGTACTTACATAGACGTCTTGCACAAGCATGCATATGTGATATGGCAGGCACACATAAACACACACTCACAGACACGCATACGCAGGTACGCACTAGCGCATGCATACACGCGCACTCGCACGAACGCACGCACATACGTACACACGCACGCGCGCGCGCGCACGCACACACACACACACACACACACACACACACACACACACACACACACACACACACACACACAGGGTATAGTTCATTAGGGCTACAAATCCTTGGCTTACCGGATGTTGAGGAATGGAGTTGAAATTTCAGACAGCAGGCGGAAGTTGGCAAATAAGGCAGACTGAGTATGTCTGAGAGAGAGACAGAGAGAAAAAGAGAAAAAAAAAATGTCAACTGCAAAATCATGATGATGATATACGATCAACGTTGAAGAGGAGGATGCAGACAGTAAGAAGGAGAAGGGCGGTAAGGAAAACGGGGGGGGGGGGGGGGGGATGGGGGGGAAGGGGGGAGAAGAAGAAGAAGAAGAAGGACAAGGAGAAGGAGGAGAAGAAGAAGAAGAAGAAGAAGGACAAGGAGAAGGAGAAGAAGAAGGAGGAGAAGAGAAGAAGAAGAAGAAGAAGAAGAAGGAGGAGGAGGAGGAGGGATGGAGGAGGAGGAGGAGAAGAGCAGCAGCAACAACAACAACAACAGGAAATCACAAGCAACTTGTGCCATATATTCAAAGAAAAAGGCTGTCACTGTGTCTGGAATGCCAGGCTCTGTAGAGGGCAGCGTGTCCGTGAATTCGTCAATGAATGAAAGAACGTAGAGAAAGACAGAGGGTTGATGCTACTGCTGCTGCTGCTGCTACTCTGGTCTTTATTTCCAAGGGTAACAATTACGCACAGTACAGTACTGCAGTCTATTTTTCATCAGGCCCTTGCCCCCGACGGGAACTAGGGGAGAGAGAGAGAGAGAGAGAGAGAGAGAGAGAGAGAGAGAGAGAGAGAAGAGAGAGAGATATATAGAGAGAGAGAGAGAGAGAGAGAGAGAGAGAGAGAGAGAGAGAGAGAGACTGAGAGTTAGAGAAGGGGTGGGGTAGGGAGGGGAGGGGACGCGGGGGAGGGGGGGGGGGGGGACTAAGAAGGAAAGAAAGATGGACAGACATAGACATTTACGCAGAGAATCGATCTAAGTTATTCATACCAACGATTTCAGCGAAATCAGTGACCAGATGAAGGATTGGACAATGCTAGCTAATACCGAATATACCGTTTTTCGTTCTGTCTGTAATGTCATTAACGCGTACTGTCATAACGGGAAGCATACCGAAAGAAATAACAAATGATCCCCGCGGCAAGCGCAATGTCTGGTCGTCTGCTGCCTACCGTACTTGGTCAAATAAAGGTATCCGCCCCACGCCACAGACATGGAGAAGATACAGTTGAGCACCAACACTGGATTTTCAGCGTTAAAAAAAAAAAAAAAAAAAAAAATTTTTCGATCAAATAAGATGCGAGTTTACACATGCGCCAAAAAAAAAAAAAAAAAAAAAAAAAAAAGAAACTGCAGAGACTTTTACAAATTTAAGAGGCATGTCCATGCATAGCATTCATAAATATACTTCAAACACTACTTGTGGTATGTTTTAAACCCCCCTCCCCCCCCCCCCCCCCCCCCCCCCCCCCCCCCATTAATTATTTGCATTTTCTCTCTGCATTTTTGTCTCTATCAATACAGCATTAGATACACCTGCCTCTCCTCTCTGCGCAGATTCTAGCACACGTTTGCAGTATTTCCGTTGCAGTTACAAACTTGTCCTGTAATTTGGTGGCTTGTGTAACAGGGAAGAACACAACGTAGCCTATGCCTTGTTGTTGTTATAAAACGCCGAACTGAAGTCTGTTTCCTTTCACCAGCCGTATTTGCCCGGTCCGGTCAGTAATAGCAGGAAGAAAATTGTAACCTTCCTGATCGTAATCGTCTTCAGGGTCTGAAGTTCGGATCTAGGCTGACCCATCCAACGGATTTTCGCGGTAAATCTCAGGAATGCTCGTTTCGTTTTCCGAGGTCCCGACTGAACTTTACATTCCATGCTTGCATTGTGTTCTTTTTTTGGCAATCGATTTGCGAATGGCCAAAAGACGTGGAAATCAGTTACAGACAAATTTACTCATGCTTAATTTAATGTCAGATTTGTGCACCACAACAGTTTCCTTTTCTTTCTTTTTTTTAAAAAAAAAAAAAGAAAAAAGAAAAAAAAAAAAAGATGGATTCTCTTACCACAACATAATAGTAGGCGCAGACCGCCACGGAGTGGTGGAAGTAGTACTCTATATCGCCCATGTATTTGTAATAGAACGTGATGATGAACAGATCTGAAACATCGGTTACACAACTTCATCATTGACGGATCTAAAGCATTAGTAATAGAACGTTGTCATCAACAGGCTGTAACGTTGGTAATAGAATGTTGTTATCAACAGGCTGTAACGTTGGTAATAGAACATTGTTATCAACAGGCTGTAACGTTAATAATAGAACGTTGTTAACAACAGGCTGTAACGTTGGTAATAGAACGTTGTTATCAACAGGCTGTAACGTTGGTAATAGAATATTATCATCTGCAGGCTGAAACATTGTAATAGAATATATATCATCCACCGGCTGAGAAATTGGTAATAGAGCGTTATCATCAACATCTCTAACCAATTTGAGCGAGAAAGCTTTCATGAAGAGATCCCATCCACTTGAAACAGAACATTTTCATCAACTGACTGAAATATTGGAAACATGATCGTACAACAGATCTGAAGTGATCGACAGATTTGAAGCCCTTAAAACAGGATGCTATGATGATGCTGATGTTGATGTTGATGTTGATGATGACGATAATGCTGCTGCTGCTGCTGCTGCTGCTGCTGCTGATGATGATGATGCTGATGACGCTGATGATTATGATTATGGGGAGGGTGTTGGCATGATGGCAATAGTGATGATAGCTATGATAATGGCAATGATAAAGACCACAACAACAAGGTATCAAAGCCAACAAATTGATGATGATGACGACGACGACGACGACGACGACGACAATCACGATAATAACGATTACGACAACAATGATGATAACGTTAACAGCAGCAGCGATAACGACGACTACGATGATAATGACAATGATTACGACAATATTGATGATGGCGGCAACAACGACGACGACGATGAGGATCTCGTTGACAATTCGATAATGATGATGATCATGAGACTTCTTTCCTAAAGTGGGCGATGATCAACGCCTTGTGAAAACTGCCAAACATCTCATCGTGAATGAATGGCCCGAGTCAAGGCAACAGCAAAGAGAGTGGTTTTTTGAAACATAAATCAGAGAGAGAGAGAGAGAGAGAGAGAGAGAGAGAGAGAGAGTGAGAGAGAGAGAGAGAGTGAGAGACAGCACGCGCGCACGTGTATTAAAAATGCGGAATTGCAGACACATTAAGAAAATGTAAGTCCGTACGTTTTTTGTTTGTTTGTTTATTCGCTTCTGTGTGCTTCTCAAAAGGACAAATAGGCAAGCCTTAATTCCAGTATGTCGAAGACATTTACATAATAAAAGAAGCAGTCAATCAGGTGACCTTAGTATTTCTGGTATGTGGGACAAAAACTGTAACTGAGCATGATTTGAAAACATTTCCTTTGGACTTGAACTACACAAATCTTATCCTGTTGTTTGTAGTGAAGATTCAGTGTGTGTGTGTGTGTGTGTGTGTGTGTGTGTGTGTGTGTGTGTGTGTGTGTGCGTGCGTGCGTGCGTGCGTGCGTGTGTGTGTGTGTGTGTGTGTGTTTGCGTGCGTGAGTTGCATTAGAAACCAGATCGTTTAATTAACCTTCATCTTTGTGTTCACTGTCTGTCTCCTGTCTTCCAATTCTACAAGTGTGTGCTGCGTGATCAGTCCAGGCTGCGTGAATGCGTGCACACAACTCGCAGCGTACGCCTGTTAATTGTCGTCAGTGAACCACCAACTGGGCAACGCATCGCCTCTGTGTGTGGGAAGACAACTTTCTATTCAGCGGACGCGAACTAAGTTGTTATTAGAAATCACCTCTGCCGTGACAGCAACTTAGGATGGTCACATTGTCTTTCAGCGTTTTCCAATTGCTTTGAAAACACCACGCTACGTGATCAGTCCAGGTTGATGAATCGGTGCAACTCGCAGCGTACGCCTGTTGATTGTCGTCAGTGAACCACCACTGGGCAACGCATCGCCTCTGTGCAGGGAAGACAACTTTCTGTTCAGCAGAGTCGCCCAACTAAGTTTTTTCCCCTTTTTTTTCTGAATCACCTCTGCTTTTCGTTTTCAGCAACGTTCTGGTTCATTTTTTTTTCAGAGTGGGTCCTATACTCCTATTTCATCCCGCTTTTTTGTCTTTTCTTTTCCCCCTCCCTTCAGTGAGAGCACATGATAACGCATGATACCGAGCGTCAAGGTTTATTACTGTACTGATGTGTGCTGTAATTTGCCAAATTTTGTCCATAAGCCATCCGTTGTTGTTGTTGTTATTGTTGTTACCTCTGTTTTTAATCCAAAAGTACCTCTCCTTTTTCCCAATTTTTCTGTTTCCCCATCCCCCCCTCCCCCCCACCCCATCCCCTTACCCACTTTTTCTCTTTCTTTCTCATGGGCCTCCAGCTCTTCTTTTCATTATGAATGAAAATCGCTGATTAAATAAACAAAACCAAAACAAACAAACAAAAAAAAAAAACAAAACAACACAAAAAAACAGATAGAGTAAAATAAAAAAAAGCTACATAAATCACTAATGGCAAAAGCATGTAACCAACAAAAAAAAATAGATAATTAACTGCAGACAGACTTACCCCCAAAGCATAACCAACAACAATAGAACAAAAGATAAAAAACTGCAGACAGACTTACCCCAAAGCATGTAACCAACAACAATAGAACAAATAGATAATTAACTGCAGACAGGCTACCCCAAAGCATGTAACCAACAACAATAGAACAAATAGATAATTAACTGCAGACAGACTACCCCAAAGCATGTAACCAACAACAATAGAACAAATAGATAATTAACTGCAGACAGACTTACCCCAAAGCATGTAACCAACAACAATAGAACAAATAGATAATTAACTGCAGACTTACCCCAAAGCATGTAATAACCTACAACAATAGAACAAATAGATAATTAACTGCAGACAGACTACCCCATAGCATGTAACCAACAACAATAGAACAAGCAGCCCTCACTATGGAACAGTCCCACCTGTAAACAAACAAATAAAGGAATGAATGAATGAAAATAAACAAACGAATGAATAAATCAATAAATAAATGAATAAAAAAACAAACAAATAAAAAAAGTAAAGTAACACATACATAAATACATACATACATTTATACATACATTATGAGACAAACAGGTACAATGAATGACTAAAGTTAACAGGCAACTGAAATAATCCCTGACGCAAAATCTCCACGGGCTTACTGTTCCTGACACTTTCAGTGCTTCCACCAACAAGACTCAATGTTACAGTGTCCTGTGTAAGGCCTGTACCGGTCAGCTGGGCATGATGTGGAGGCCCACAGTGTAAGGTCAGTTGTCAGGTCAGTCAGCTGTGGCCGTTCCCTAAGTGTCTTCACCTGAGTAAGTGGGGGTTGCCTTAACAATGCATTTAAAGAAAGAAATGTGAGAGGTATTCAAATCGACCTTCTCTGTGTTTCTCAACGAAACAGACAGGTAAACTGACAAAACCGTGCTTGACTATCTTAATGAAAGTAGTACCCCTTGATTCAGTCTCATTTCTACAAAAGCACTCCCCATCCCCTCACCTTCCATAATAGTAAATCAATCTGTCTGTCTGTCTGTCTGTCTGTCTCTAGCTGCTGACACCCGAGCCTTTTCGTCCGTACAGTTGAGACGAA
>JADBJO010000191.1:242500-245000 GCA_016801955.1 Conus betulinus | reverse complement strand
GCAGTGGTAGATGATTTCTGCCTAACTGACAGTATGTGCTTGAGTGGGTGAATGGGGAATAAATAAATGCTTCTCAAAATGAACCTTCAGCAAGCTTATAGTCTCCAAAGAGGGAGACCCATCTCCAATGGGAGAAAAAGCTCACTAACATATAACTCCTGGTCAGATACCGGTATTTCGAAACCTGATTTCTCCTCAGTGACCGCGGAAAGTGGTAATTTGACTCCTCTCTGCCTTTTTTTTTTTTAAGAAGAATGCTATACCAGAAAAAGGCTGGTGTGCAATACCATAGTATGTTTGTTGAGTTTTCAAAAAAAACTAACTAAAGGTGCCACCTAAGAAGCAAAAGAAAATCATGAAGAGCAAAAAACAAGCTACATTTTCTTGTGAAAAGTAGAAAAATATAAAAAGATAAACCTCTTAAGACACAAGTGCTGAGGGCCAGTTCTTGGAATGAATCCGCAAGGGACTAAATTACAATGAAACAATAAATTCCAAGGATAAGTACCGAGCACCGTTCCAGCAACTTACAGAGCAGCTAGGTGTTGCAATGACTGCAAGAAATATTGAATTATAAACAAAGCTTGCTCTTATGTCTCAGATTGTAGAAATAGGGGTGGTAAGCCTTCATATCTGCAGTGGTAGATGATTCTGCCTAACTGACAGTATGTGCTTGAGTGGGTGAATGGGGAATAAATAAAGCTTCTCAAAATGAACCTTCAGCAAGCTTATAGTCTCCAAAGAGGGAGACCATCTCCAATGGGGAGAAAGCTCACTAACATATAACTCCTGGTCAGATACCGGTATTTCGAAACCTGATTGTTTCTCCTCAGTGACCGCGGAAAGTGGTAATTTGACTCCTCTGCCTTTTTTGGTTTTAAGAAGAATGCTATACCAGAAAAAGGCTGGTGTGCAATACCATAGTATGTTTGTTGAGTTTTCAAAAAAAACTAACTAAAGGTGCCACCTAAGAAGCAAAAGAAAATCATGAAAGAGCAAAACAAGCTACATTTTCTTGTGTGAAAAGTAGAAAATATAAAAAGATAACCTCTTAAGACACAAGTGCTGAGGCCAGTTCTTGGAATGAATCCGCAAGGGACTAAATTACAATGAAACAATAAATTCCAAGGATAAGTACCGAGCACCGTCTCCAGCAACTTACAGAGCAGCTAGGTGTTGCAATGACTGCAAGAAATATTGAATTATAAACAAAGCTTGCTCTTATGTCTCAGATTGTAGAAATAGGGGGGTGGTAAGCCTTCATATCTGCAGTGGTAGATGATTCTGCCTAACTGACAGTATGTGCTTGAGTGGGTGAATGGGGAATAAATAAATGCTTCTCAAAATGAACCTTCAGCAAGCTTATAGTCTCCAAAGAGGGAGACCATCTCCAATGGGGAGAGAAAGCTCACTAACATATAACTCCTGGTCAGATACCGGTATTTCAGATAACCTGATTGTTTCTCCTCAGTGACCGCGGAAAGTGGTAATTTGACTCCTCTGCCTTTTTGGTTTTAAGAAGAATGCTATACCAGAAAAAGGCTGGTGTGCAATACCATAGTATGTTTGTTGAGTTTTCAAAAAAAAACTAACTAAAGGTGCCACCTAAGAAGCAAAAGAAAATCATGAAAGAGCAAAACAAGCTACATTTTCTTGTGAAAAGTAGAAAATATAAAAAGATAACCTCTTAAGACTGCTGAGGGCCAGTTCTTGGAATGAATCCGCAAGGGACTAAATTACAATGAAACAATAAATTCCAAGGATAAGTACCGAGCACCTCTCCAGCAACTTACAGAGCAGCTAGGTGTTGCAATGACTGCAAGAAATATTGAATTATAAACAAAGCTTGCTCTTATGTCTCAGATTGTAGAAATAGGGGGGTGGTAAGCCTTCATATCTGCAGTGGTAGATGATTCTGCCTAACTGACAGTATGTGCTTGAGTGGGTGAATGGGGAATAATTAAATGCTTCTCAAAATGAACCTTCACCAAGCTTATAGTCTCCAAAGAGGAGACCATCTCCATGGGGAGAAAACTCACTAACATATAACTCCTGGTCAGATACCGGTATTTCAAAACCTGATTGTTTCTCCTCAGTGACCGCGGAAAGTGGTAATTTGACTCCTCTGCCTTTTTGGTTTTAAGAAGAATGCTATACCAGAAAAAGGCTGGTGTGATGTTTGTTTGTTGTATATATATATATATATAAAATAAAATATTAAAAAATCATACTATTTTTAACAAATATATATATATATATAAGGAAAAAACCATCTGCAGTATAATGTATTGATATAATTGTTTTCCAGCGACATGGTTGACAGCGCTCGTCGGGCAGAAGGCAGGGGTGGAAAGGTCGGTGGAGTCAGAGGTGGGGGTGTGGACAGGAGGTGGTGATACTGGGCTAGAGCCCAAGTGGCGGCAGATGACAGTGAGCTTTGGCAACGTCAGCATTTTGTTTGTTCCCTCTGTACAGTGGATTAGTGACACACCCATCAAGA